>VXAX01007279.1:113884-143308 GCA_013399835.1 Leptocoma aspasia
TTTTTTAAGAAAGAAATGGTTTTGTTTAGATACATATATATATAGAGAGAGAAAAAGTCCCACCTGGCTTTTTGGAAGGGTTTCAACTGCAGTGTATCAGATCCCATATTCTTCTATAAAAAGGTGAGCTGTATTTTTCAGCTGAACTTTTCTCCCTTTTTATAGCTGTGATTTGGCACACACGAGGCAGAAGCTGTGGCAAGGTCACTGCCCTTCCCCAGCAAGGAAGGAAATCCATGGCATGTGCCAGGGGGGCAACTGCTGAGGAAAATTTGGGGTGGGCATAAGCTGTGAGCTGACCCCCAAAATCTTCTCATCCTTGGGGTCTGTGCAGGAGCTCTGGGGTGGCTTGAGGACCCTGGGAGAGGCAAGTCCTGGATGCTGTGGAACCTGCCCTGATGATGAGATGCCTTCAGCTGTGACCTGTGCAGAGGACCCATAGGCATGGTCCTGGCACAGCATGGGATTCTTCTGCCAGCCATAAAATCCCAGAATGGTTTGTGTTGGAAGGGAAGTTAAAGCTCATCTTATTCCAACCCCTGCCGTAGTCAGGGACACCTTCCACTATCCCAGGTTGCTCCAAGCCCTGTCCAGCCTGGCCTTGGACACTCCCTGGGATGGGGCAGCCACAGCTTCTCTGCTTGATCCTCACTGCTCTCTCTCTCTTTCCACAACAGTGTGGGCAAAAGGTTAAAACAAGGCAAGCAGCCACCATGCCCTCTGCCCTCTTTCTTCCTGCAACCTTTTAAATTTTGTTTGCTCAAATGACCTTTTCCAGACCTGGATGTCCTCTTCCCACACTGCCCAACGTCCCTTGTGCTGTGACTGGGTGCTCTGGCCCCTGCTGCCAGCTATGAAGGAGGAGGTGGTACAGGGCAGCAGCTCTTTTCTGCTTGACCACAGACACATTTTAATTAATTACATATTTTTTTCAAGATTACACTTATTTTTATTACGCATTTATTTACTATCAAGTGTGCATATTGCAGTGCCTCTCTTCCCAGCCCCAGCTAGTGAAGGGACCTGCCCAGTCTCATCCAGACTCACTCCTTCCAGCAGCAGCAGGAGATGCCAGAAGTGCTCCGGGAGCCGCAGCACCTTGGCAGAGTAACATTTGCATGAGAAAGGAGGGAGCGGGGAGGAAATAAAATCTAGAGGTGAAGAGGGGTGAGTCACTTGGTGAAACTGCGGTACTGCTGCTGAATTCCCCGGGGCTTCAAACCAGGGCTTCAAGGAGAGATTGGAAATCCCAGGGATGCAAGCGGCCAGGAATAAGGAGAACACACTGAGAACACGCTCCATACTCGATACTTGTGTGGTGGGAGCTCGGCCACTCTGGGAGCTCGTTCCTCTTTGGTGGTTTTTATTGTTCTCTGATTAATATGGAAATTGTCATGTCCGCCCAGGCTGGGTGAACACATCCCTGCGCTGCCACTGATCCTGCTCTGGAAGTGCCTGTCAGGCTGAGGGTTGTCCCTGGCCCTGCTGGGCTGCAGCAGGAGCACAAAGTGACGTTTTAAATCCTCTGATCACTGCCCCCGGTTCTTGCACAGCCTTTAAACGCTTCGCCATCAACTTCGTGATTAATTAATGCTCTTCTGTTTCACTTGTTTGATGATGATGTTCAGAGATGTGACTGAAACTCCGGGGCAAGGACAGCCTCGTGCTGAAACAGGCTGGACGTGTATTTTAGTAAAACTGTTTTTTCAGCTCAGGATTTGAAGTTTCTGGTCATTTCCTCATCCCTCTCTGAGCCACATGCCAAGTCCTTTCTGCTGTTTATTGCAGATGTTGAGGGTTAAAATAATCTGGGAGTCAAGTGCTTGGCTTTTGGAAGGAGAGGGAAGTGAGCAGCTGGATGAGCTCTCGCTGCTCATCAGCACCAGGCACCCAAGCTTATGGCAAAATTTCCAGGGAGCTCCATTTTATATATATCCTTATAGAAATAATGACTTGGAAAAGGCACACGGAGGATTTAAGGCCATTCCACGTTATTGCTCAGCTCAGCTGAAAGAAGTGAGGGATCACTTTGCTGTCCTGGCCTGGAGGTGATCACAGCAGGGCTGCCTGTCCATCCATCTGCCCACCCAGGGCTGCTGCTGGCTTGTCCCACACCCTGAGAGCAGCAGAGGGGCTGAGGGGTGAGATGGGGTGAGCCAGGGGGTTTTGCCACTTCAGCAAATATTCCTTAACGTGTCTCCTCGCCTCTGCCTGCAGGCAAGGATTGAAGCCAGGAACGCTGTCAGTCGTGTTTGTCCTGCCAGCAGAGCTCACCTTGGAGGTGTCAGCCCTGCCACGGTGCTTTACCTGCAGTGCATCTCTGCAGCCTCCCTGGCTGCATGGATCCTAGAAAATGCTTCCCTGGCATTTCCCTCCTTACAGCCCAGATCTCCAAACAGTCAATAGATGTTCAGAGCAATGAGAAGCTTCAACACACGGGTGGGGCAGGGGTCTGTGAGCTGCCAGTGCAGATGTGGTTTGGTGTTTGCCTGCTCTGCTCTATGCCAAGGTAGATTCCTGTCCCCTGGCAGGACCAGCTGTACCCAGGGAGCATTCTTGCTGCCAGAGCTTCATGGATATAGGGACTGTGAGGCAGCAGAGCATCACCACGTGGTGTTGGCTGCTGGTTGCCTCACCCTCACTCACTCCCAGGTTTGGGGACACCCATTTTCACTGGAGGGATGGATGGACGGACGGATGGATGGATGGATGGATGGATGGATGGATGGATGGATGGATGGATGGATGGGACCAGCTGAGCAGAGGTGCCTGTGTGCCCCCCATCTTCCACTGGGATTTCAGAGCCTGTTGTACCATCCTGCCACCCAAAAGGTGATTTTCCACCAGCAAGGGCTGTGTCTGCCCTCTGAGAGCAGCACATCCTGCTGTCTCCTCTCTTTCTCTTGCAGGGGCAGAGAATTTGACGATAAAAATGGAGCTGGCAAGCACTAATTGCTTGGGAGACAGCATGGCTGGCTGGGGCCATGGGGACAGCACACCATGGTGCTTTGAAGCCACAGATGGGTGCCCAGTGGGATATTTTGCCAGCTCAGGAGGAGATGGGCAAGGGCTCTGCGCTCAGCCGGGGAATACAGCGCACAGGCGGCTTTCTAGAAGCAGCACAAGTTGAGCTGGTAAATTATAAAATGCCACACTTGAGGTCTGTTACATAACGTCCCTTTACAGAACCTGGGAGCTAAATATAAAAAGGGAGTTACATTTTGGGGCTGGTGTAAAATGATGCTCCAGAACGGGTTTGTGTGGGAAGGAGGCTCTGCAGCACGGCGTGGAGCGGAAAGGCTTTTGGGACCCTGGGTTTGCTCCCAGCCTCTGTCCCTTGTTTTCTCTGCAACCTCACAAAAACCATGTACTCCCCAGGTCTCAGTTTCCCTCTCTTTAAATCAGGGACAATGAAACCTCCATTTCCTCGCAGCTGCGTTGTCAGGATTAATTCATGTTTTCAAAGTGACCTGAGAATCTATAGAAATCCGAACAGTATATCATTATCCCGATCTAAACTTGGCACAGAATATCAGCAGGCCAAATTCCCCTCCCACACTGGAGGAGAAGGGGTTGTGTCAGCATAGCCGAGAGGAAAATTCCAGCCGCTGTTCCCAACCAAAAAATCCAGAAGAGAAAAGCCTTTTCAGGCTGAGACCATCCTATTTCCCTTGAGGAAATTCCCCCTTCATTAGCTCTGAGCAGAAGAATCAGCTCCCACACAAATGGGCTCATGCTGAAGTGCAGAGAGGGTTAATGGGAGTTTTGGGTGTCTCATGCTTCCTCTCAGTTGATGGCAACATTGATGATGACACTGGGATCCTGCAGGACATGCTGCCACCTCACTGGCTCAGCTTGAAGGTGACAAAGTCAGGAGCATGTCCCATGGGAAATGGAAGTGGGAGTAGAGCAAACTAGAGATGTGCAGAGATGCAGTCTGTGCCAGGATCCAGCCTTCTTGGCAGTGATTTGGGGCTGTTTTGCATTTTTGGTTTTTTGTTGGTTTTTTTTTTTTTTTTTAATTCCACTACCAAACCCAGCATGGTCCTCGGTTTTCTGCTTTGCTTGCTCTCCATCAAAAGTTGGGAACAACGTGGCCCATCTTCCTTCCCCTTCCTCTCTGCACATAAAGTGAAGAGCACAGTAATCACCAAGAAGAGGTAGATGGATTTCTAGGTCAGGTTTGGCCACTGAGTTTGGGGGCTCAAGGAAGCCAGGTATGGACTGAGGGACAGCTGAGGCATGGGATGTCAAGGGAAAGCCTGGCTGGGGAATGATGCCACCACAGTCTTGCTCCTGTAGTGATGGAGAGACACAAAGATTGAGCTGGGATCAGCCTAGCCCAGCTTCTGTCAAAGTGGCTGCCTGGCCTCTCCAGGTACAACGTGTGGTTTCTTAAAACCACCTGATCATCCAAACCTGATCCTGCGCCTGTGAAAACCTATCCAAATGGCTGGAAAAAATGTTTTCTGACAGGATGGAGATTTGCAAGGGAGTTGCCAAGCAACTGGCGCAGCTCTGCTGCCTCCTGCTCCTCTCCTCCCTCTGAGCAGTGAGCAGGCAATGGCTGCATCCCTGTATCCCTCTGCCCGGGCCAGCCCAGTGCTGCTGGCCTTTCCCAGCCTGCCCCCACAGCCCTGGGAAGGTACAAGAGGGAGAAGCAGGGACCACTGGTGGGACAGGATGCTCCTGGCTGCTGGGAATGACTTCCCTGCACATCCAACCCATGGCAAACCTTCAGCAGCAGGGTTAGAAAGAGGCTCCCTTTTCCAACCCATTTCCAAGCTGTGCAGCTCCCTTTTGAACTAGTCCCAGAAATGTGGGAAAACACCCAGGAGGATTCATTAAAACCCAGCTTTGCTTCATGTCACCTCTGCATTTCTTTGGAAGCTTCTTCAAATTTACGCTAAGAGAAGCATGCAGCCCAAGCCCTTGGGATTTTCTTTGCTGAAGCTTTAATTTAAATGAACTCTTGAGTAACAACTATTACAAAAATCAGCTGATGTCTCTTGTAAAGCCTTGAACTAACCTCAAGAGCCGTGAGCAGCGGCAGACGGGAGGGGAGGCACTGATAGCTGGGATTTTGCAAAAGATCAGTTGCTGAGTGAGTGGCAATAAACAGCAGACCCAGCCAGCTTGGAGGAATGGCAAATGGACCAGACTGTTCAGAACAATCTGTTCCTGCTCCAGAGCAGGGCTGTGGTGCCGGCAGCAGCCTGGGAAAGCGGCTATTCCTGGCGTGAGCAGGTCTGAAATCCTGCTTCAGAAAACAGCGGGGCCAAGCCGGGCTAATTACAAGGAGACATGTCCTAAATCAAACAAAAAGGCTCCGAGTGGTTTTGCTGGGCTGACTCCTCTCCAGGGAGCTTTGTGCTCTGCCTCATCCCATGGACCTGCTGGCTGCCCTGTCCTTGGCTTTCTGCTCCAGCCGCTGGGCTAATCTTGGGCAGGGCCACTCTGATCCACTCTGGGTCCTCTGCCTGTGCTTGGCCGAGCTTTTACTGTCTGATATCACCTACTTAATCAGGCATTAACGTCACTGAGCTGCAGCAGAGCAGTTGGTGCACTCAGTTTCTTCCCAGCACTGTGATTGCTGTTGGAAGGGAACAAGAATGCCCAAACTTCTCCCATAAAGCCAAAACTGAGGAGACAGGAAGCTCTGGAACTGTCCATATCAACATCCCCACAGCAGGCTGCGCTTGGGGTGCAATTCATCCAGGAAGATTTATTTCAGTTGTTCTTCTTTTCATGGGGCTTGTGGGCTCCCCGGGATACTTTCCTCCTGTGCTTAACCCAGAGATCAAGTGGCCTTCATTTGATTTGGAAAAGAATGGGATGCAGATGGTGCAGAACACCCATACAGCTATTTAATTAATTGCCTTTAAGTGTTAATTCAGAACAGTTTCCCTGAGTGATCTTATATAGGCAAATCCTCAGTTGCCTTAAGCCACTTGCAGAGTGTGTTCAACTAATAAGGTATATACTTAGTCCTGACCAGGAGCCTTGCACAGGACTGTAATCAGGAATGATTAATTGGAAATAGCTCTTCTAAGCCAGGCTGTACCTGCTGTGCTTTCCTGTGCTGCCCAGCTCTGCCCAGAGCTGACATGGAGCTGCTGGAGTCTGTGGAGAAGGGAATTTCCTTCCCAGCTCTCTCTGTGATGTGCTGCTTCCTCAGCCACAAACCACCCTCCCAGTGCTCCCCAGCTCAATCTGGCACGGAGGGTTTCCAGCACAACGTCTGGATTTGCCAACAGACTTCCCTGGGGAAGAATGGGATGTGGGAGGTCACGGTGGGAATTTATTATCTTGGCTCAGCCGTGGGCAAGTGCTCTGCCAGGCTTTGAGAGCTGGTGCATTGCATATCCCAGCCTGGAGCAAACCCCTGCCTCCTGCTTGGGTGTGATGTCTCCAAAGCTGCTGAGGGATCAGCAGCACCACTGAGAGTAAATTTGTGTAGTTTTGCCTAAGTCACAGCAAAAAAAAAAAAAANACCTGGGACACTTCCAGGGATGGGGCAGCCACAGCTTTTCTGGGCACCCTGTGCCAGGGCCTGTCTGTGTGCTTGTTATGTGCCAGGTTTGACCTCAGGCCAGTGAAATTTTTGGAGATCTCTTCTTTCTGTGCTTTCAGCACATCCTTGACTATTTTCCTCCTGCATTCCACCCCCATGGAAGCAGCCTTTGAGCAGTAATTCAGCTCGGTGTACCTGCTGCAGCCAAAGGTGGCTGGGAGTTAGCAAGATAGATGAAATCCACGTTATTTGGCTCTGCTGGAGTGGTGGAGCCTGCTGTGGGAGGGTTTTACTTTCCTAAAGTCAAAGCTTGGGGAACTTGCTCCTAAAGCAATGCTTGAAATAATACCCAGTAAAGCCACAGAGGAGACAGTTCGCTGCTGGAAATTGCATTTCATTTGGTGTCAGCAATTCAGGAGAAAACCATCTGCAGGAAATTACGATGACAATTTCCTCTTGGAGTGTGGAGAAATTACAGCTGTAATCAAGGAGGCAGCCAACAGCCTCCTTTCCCCTTACTTCTACCAATTACCCTGAAAACTTTTAAGTAATTTCCCTGTACAGGCATGTCTCTACCCCATGCAGGAAGGACAGGCTGGAAGAAGTGCATATCGTGGATATCGTGCAGGGAGAGAACAGCTCAGCATTTGAGGAGTAGATGGTGTATATTTGAAATGAAACCTTTTCTCTAAGAAACACACGAGCAAAACTCAAGCCAGATGCAAAAAGCTGCAGGTCTACAACTCTCAATGTGTTTGTGATGGTTTTGGGCCAAAACTGGTCTTGCCTGTTGAAAGCTGATTCATGCACATGTAAAGATAATGAAGACATGAAGATTCATCAGAGGAAAGAAATAAAAACCTGGCTAGAAAACGTGCTCATGGGACACCATTCTCAAGCCAGGTCTTGGTAAGGTGACACCATGAGGACAAGGGATACCTCCAGGACCATAGGACATTTACATGGGCAGATGGTGATAGGACAAGGGGGAATGATATTAAACTAAAAGAGGAGAGATTAGACTGGATGTTAAGAAGAAATTATTTACTCAGAAGGTGTTGAAGCACTGCCACAGGGTGCCCAGAGAAGCTGTGGCTGCCTTATCCCTGGAAGTGTCCCAAGGCCAGGTAGGATGGGGCTTGGAGCAACCTGGGATAGTGGAAGACAGGATAGTCCCTGCCCATGGCAGGAGGTGGAACTGGATGAGCTTTAAGATTCCTTCCAACCAAAGCCATTCTGGTGCTATGATTTCAGCAAATGGACGTAGCATGTGTCTGAATCCAGAACCTTTTCTCTGAGGTTTTAGCCATCAATTTGTTGCCTGAGAAGATCTTTCCCCACCACCAGCTGCCTTAGCAGTTGTCAGCATCTTCCTGCTTATCCCAGCACTGCTGCTGGAGCTGACGGGAGTTTGATTATGATTTAATCCAGGCTTTTAGAGGAGGGAAAAAAGAAAATTTTGACAGTTCCATATATAGCCCTCTGACTCACCGATTTCATGTGTCAAACACTAAAGACGGGTTAAGTAGAATTAAGTTCTGGATTAATTATAAATAGGCATTAAGTAACATGAATGTATTACATTTGCATGAAAATATGGGCCCAATTTTCCAGCTTACCCCAGAGATTTTGTCTGACGTCGATGGGACGCTCCCAGGTGGGAGCTGAGCTCAGAGCCAGCCCAGGTCTGACCATCCCCTGCAGCCCCTGTGAACTGGACACAGTGAAACAGGAAAATCATTGCTGGAATCGGGAAAAGTTTACACTGCTTGCACGGATCAGAATTCATGCCTTAATATAGTACAAAGAGTTTTAATTAGCCCCCAGATCTGCTGCTGAAGGAATAATTTCTGCATGTCAATCAGTGCTAAATGTACTTGTTAAATCAGGCAAGATTGGTTAAGTTGAAAATTGCATAGAAAGTCACTTTTCTTCTGTTTCTTCCAGAAGCTGGAGACTTTTTGGACTCAAATGTTATGGACAATCTCATCCTGCTCCAAATACTGTTCTGCTGAAAGGTCCATCCAGACAATGAAGTCACCCTCACCAAGGGCAAGTATGACAGTCAGACATTGTTTGGGTGAAAAGAGTCCTCTTTAGTCAAATCAGTGTTTTTGCAATGAGGGAGACAGACACAGGCTCTACCAAATCAGAGCCCTCCTGAATGGTTTAATTTACTGACTTGTTCATTGCTAAACAATTGAGAATTGGTCCATGGAGAAGAACACAAAAAGGACAGACAATATGGGCTGTATTTTGAGGCTGGACTAGCCCAAGCCAAGGAAAAACATGATTTTAAGTGGCATTATTTCTGGAAAAATAATGTTCACCCCCACACCTCTACTTTTATTGGGAACTGGAGGTTTGGCCCTGTTTCTGCTGAGGGTGAAAAGAAGGGATGTGCCCTACAACACAGCCAGGGCCACTGGGACTGAGTGACAACCTCACCCTGCAGAGGTTGTTGTTATTACCCCACGGAGCTGTTGGTCATGCAGGAACAGCATGAAAAGCTCTGGGAGCTTCTCCTGGCCCTGGTGGGACCTTCAGGCTCCGGTGCCTTCCCAGCATGACTCTGCCCTCAGTTGTGATTTTTCTTATCAAACACCACATTCTGCTTTCTGCCATGAATATGATTTCCAATTAAATGCCTCCTCAGAGCGTGTCTGGCTGGGAATTAGCCTGGACCTTGGTGGCTGGGCTGTTAGCTCATCAAAGTCTCCGGGATAACGGCGAGGTGCCAGTGCTCTGGTCGGGGATTTTGCTCGTGGCTTTGAACTCTCCACAGCCCTGCAAACTGGGACAGGCTGCCCTTTGCTCACCTTCAGCACTGCTCTATTCCCCTTCAGCCCACAGCTGAGTAAGCAGCTCCAGGGCTACAAAACACAGCCCCTGTGCTCCTGCCCTCCAGGGATCTCAGCGTTTGCGCAGTCCCTGGGAAGGAGCTGGCCACACGCTCCAGCTTACAGGGAAAGGATTATCATGGCTCTTATGACTCAGTCCACAGCTCCTGTGTGCTTCCCTGCATTGAAAGGAGAGAAGCAGGCATGAAGCCTCAATCTGTCCCCTAATCAGCCACCTAACAGGTCCTTGTCCTCAGAGTCCTTCCCCAGTTTGGCAGTGCCAATCGTTGCTGCTCTGAATTCCAGCAGCGGTGGTGGTGAGGTGGTGATGGTTTCTTTATGAATAAAACAGATAAAAACCAGGTTGGAAGGCCAAAAATCTGGCTGTGGAGCTGGGATCAAGATGGGGAGGGAGCAGCAGCCCTAATCCTGAAGCACTGCTGGGGATGGTGAACCCCTGGCTGCTCCTGTTGGGGCAAAAGGCTTCAAATGCCAGATTATGGGTCAGTTCCAAACGAGGGTTTCTCTTTGCTCTGGACATGCAGGCAGGGAGATGTTGAGCATGTGCTTCAGAGCTGGTTTTGGGGCACAGAAACCCCTTTGGACCACGTGATGTGGGGTCCCAGCAACCCCTTGTTTGAGCCATCATGGAGCACCATCCTCACTCTGTTGTGGTGATGCTGCCATGGCAACCAGGCCTGTCATTGTTCCATGGAACCTGGGCCAGTGCAGGATGGGACTGGGTCCAGTTCTCTTCTAGGTTCCCCCCTCTCCTGAGCTTCCTGCTGGAAATAGGGGTGGATCTTTGGGAAAACCTGACTGCCACTGTGGTTCTGTCTCCTGGCTGGAGAGGAACTGCAGTGCCCTGTGTGGGGCCGAGCAGTGTCAGGGGACACAGGGACCCAGGGGACTGCAGTGTGGTTGCTGGGGACCAGTTCTGGGGGTAAGGGATGCAGGGTGCACTCTAGTGCCCTCCTGGCATCAGTGGGACAGAGGGGCTGAATCCAGGTGTTCTGCTGGCACAGGGTGGGGGGGACTGGCCTCGCTGGAATTTCTATGGAAACCCAGGTACTGAATGGGGTGGAATAACTGAAACCATCTGTTCTTCCCCTACTTATAAAACTTGATAATTTCACGATGACATCACCAGAAATGCTCTCCTTTTATTCCTCTTGCAGCCATCTGTGATGGTTTCCTCATGTGCCAAACACGCGAGCGGGTGCTGAGGGATGGGCAGGAGGACACAACAGCCCCGTTACTCCTGTTTCATTTCTTCCCTTGAAAAGCAATCCTGTACCTGCAGAGTTTCACTTGTTCCCTTCCCAAGGCGTCTACAGAGCAACTGGCAGAGTTAGACGGGGAAGATGAAGGTAAAAAGAAGGACAAAGTAAAGCTGAATTTCACAGGGACTATGGAGGATCTGCTGTGGGGATCTCACCGTGGAAATACACATCCAGCAGTGGGAGCCAGGTTTGCTCCTGGCAGCGAGGTGCTGGGTAGCAGTGGGGCTGTTTCTGCTGCCCTCCTGTGCCAGGAATGAGCCCCTGGACTGAGATTTGGGTGTTGGGAGTGGCAGAGTTGGGGAATTTGAGTCAGCTGAGGACACAGGTAGTGGTGGGTCTGCCTTCAGTGCTTGCCTGCTGGGCAGTTTCTCAGCTAGAAGTCACCTTCTGATGGTTGGGGACAGGAGCACTCCTGCTCCACTCCTGGGCAGCCAGCTGGGCTCATCCATGTCCCCAGCATGTCCCCAGTGCTCTGGTTCTGACTCACGTGGTCCTCACTGTTGTGCTGGGTGATAAAAGAGGTGACAACCTGCCATCACCTGTCCTTTCCACTGGTGGAGGTCTCTCCCTGTCCTGGAACTGAGGTGCTGGCTCCAGCTCAGCCAGCACTGCGTGTTTTGGGTACTGATGGATATCTCAGGCGCCAGGGAAGAGCTGGAGCTGGTGCTGCCACTCACCTGCTGCCACTGCTGGCTGTGTTTGCTCAACTGACCAAACGCTCTCTTGTCTGTGGCGGAAGGGAGAAGCTTCAGCAGACCAGGAGATCACTGAAAAAGAGAAGGAAAATAGGGCTAAAGTGGAGATCAGGCAGCTGCAGACCCATTTTCATCATGAATCGTACAAGAGGAAATTCTACGATGCCGATATCTGGCGGAAAATACAGGCTCAGGAGTGAGTACAGCTCTGCTTGGCTGCCTGGAGCTGGGGAAGTTCCTCCATGCCAAAATCACAGAATTATAGAATCCCACAGGCAGGGACACCTTCCACTATCCCAGGTTGCTCCAAGCCCTGTCCAGCCTGGCCTTGGACACTTCCAGGGATGGAGCAGCCACAGCTTCTCTGGGCACCCTGTGCCAGGGCCTCACCACTCTCTGAGTAAAGAATTTCTTCCTAACATCTGGTCTCAATCTCTCTTCTTTTAGCTTAAATCCTTCCATCTTGTCCTACCGCCTTCCATCTTGTCCTACCATCACATATAAAATGTTATTCCTCTTTTTTATAAAGAAATCGGGGGACCACAGAGCAGAGATGGGGAGGGGTAAGGACCTGGCCTGGCAGATGGGATGTGCTAAATGTCATTTGTTGTTCCATTTTTACAGAAAAGCAATAGATGATCTGAAGCAAGAACACAGACATGTGACATTAACGCTGAGCCAGATCTATTCACCGAGCAGCGTGATGCTGGAAAACAGAAATCGTATGAAGGTCCAAAGCCTTTTGCAGACCAGAATGCAGAATGATGCCCTGATCAAAGAAAGAAAAGCCCAGTTAGCTGACCTGGCCAAGCAGGTGAGAGCATCTGGACTGTTCCCTGCCTGAGCACAGCAGGGCAGAGTCACAGAGTGGCTGTGTCACAGAGTCACAGAGTGAGACCTGTGGCTGAAACTCCTCAACGTAAAACACATTTAATTCAGGCCTTGGAATATTCCTGCTGGCAAGTGACACGTGACAATGACAAATGGCTAGAGCCAGGCTCCCATTCAAGTCAGCAGCACTGACTGGAAAAGTGAGGTGGGACTCTCAAGCTTGTCCCACTGGTCCCTCCACCCCTGTGTGATGGCACACACCAGCCTGGGGCCACAAACATCCCTCCCCTTCTCCCTTCACTTCTTTTATTCTCCTGAAATAGAGGTAAAACTGGAACAGTGCTGTCTGAGATGTGGCAAATACAGGAACATCAGCATCTGAGGGATGTCCCATCCCTTCTCCTGGCTGGATTTGGGCAGGAGTGGGGGGGGAAGCCAAGGGGAACGTGGGCTATGGAAGTGACAGTTCCCTTCAGCATTGTTCTCAGAGCCAGCTGCCCAAGCTGGACTCCAGGGAACATGCTCAGACAGTTTGCTGTTTCTGGAGGTGCTGCAGAGCTTTCCCAACAGGGTTAGCTTTCTGTCAGGGATGATAACTCTGACTTGCCTGAGTCATCCCTCCCCCACCTGCCCCCCACTTTACTGCTCTCCAACTCTTCCATGGATCTATGGCTTCACTCTTCCATGGATTTATTTCCTCTGGAAGCTCCCCACTTCTAGCAGAAGTTTTCCTCCACTCATTCCCAGAGAGGACTGCACAGATCCCTGCCTGGCCAGCACAATACCTCTGCCAAAGCCCCATCCTCATTGCCTCTACCACTCTACAAAGTGCTGCTGTGCCGTGTTCAGCACCTGCTGGACCTCCCTCCAAAAACAGCTGCACTTCCTTCATGACACAAAAAAACCCCATTCCCAGTTACAGTTCATGTTTCTGCATGTGCAGAATGGGATCCTTTGGGATTAAAGCTGCTCCTATAACTGTGAGCTCATTAATGATGTGGTTGCTGCAGTTCAGGTCAACAGAGGGGATTTTCTTTGGCTCTGTGTCCTGACAAGAGTCCAGAATGTAGGGGTGGAGATTATACTTCCTGGGTTTTTTCCCTGTGTGTGTGCAGGTTGTAGAGCTGGAAAAAAAGATAGTGAAGCAAAGAGACACAACCTGGAGGGCGTTGGAAGCAAAGAGTCACAAACACCTGCAGAAGAAGATCGAGTTACTGGAGATGCATCTAAGTCATGTAAGGAAACATTTTGGAGACTTTTGGAGAACATGTGTGGGGTCACACAGGGGCCTAGGACCTTTCTGGTCAGGACAAAGCACAGTGGTGCAAATGTATTTGGTTGACATGAGCTGTATAAAGCACCTGGTTTGTTCCCCTGGCCTGATCATTCCCAGAATATCTCAAAGGCTCCTTCAGGCTTGGTGACCCAAATGCAGCTCTTGTGCTGTGCCAAGAGGCCTGAAGGTCTGCACCTGCTTTGTGATCAAACTGGGCTGCCTGGAGCCACCTTGCCTTGGACAAAGCCAGCTCCAGGTGTCTGTTGTGATCAACCTGGTCTTCTGTTGCCTTTCCTCTCTTGGGGAGGAGGACAGTGCAGGGCCAGCTTCAAATCTCTTGGGCTGTGTTTGACCCTGCCCTGGTCAAGGTCTTTAAGCAGCAACTTGAACCCCTCAGTCCCCGACCAGTTCCACACCTTTTGCTTTGCTCTCCCCAGGTCACTGTCCGTTACAACACCATCATGACCCGAAACAACAGGCTCCGAGAAGAGACTGCCAGCCTGCAAATCCAGAAAGCCATTTATGACAACTCCTACTGGAAGCTGGAAAAAAGTCTGGTTCAGCACAACAAACTGCTGAGCGCTGCTATCGAGCAAGCCACAGAAGACTACGAGCAGTGGTACGTGGCCTTGTCAGCCCTCTGGGCAAAGCTTGGGGCTGATGGGTGGTGCCAGCAATGAGTATTCAAATAGAGAGACCAACTGAGGCTTCAGAGAGAGAGGATTCACTGCTCTCATCCAGATCTGGGTGCTAAGGGTTGGGTGCCTGGTGACTGTGGGGAGACTGGTACCTCCAGGGTGTTTTATTCCATCTATCCCAGATGTTTCTTTGGATGGGATTAACTGCCCTGTGGAGGAGTCTCTTTTTTCTAAGTCCCACCTGAGCTGGGTACTATGCCTGAGTACAAAACCCCACCAAAAGCTGTGTTAGTGGCTGTGAATTCCCTCTGGACTAACTCCACTCCATCCAGATGAGAGCTGGGAACGGGCACAGCATCAGAGGGGCTTTGCCAGGTCTGGCACTCCTGGAAGTGGCCAGGAATGCAGAGCCTTGTACACACACAAGGTGTGAGTGTTGCTGTCCGTGTGCAGGATGGAGGATCTGGGGCGGATCTCGGACATTCGGGATGTGCGCCGCAGAGAAACCATCCAGTACAACATCAGGCTGCTGGAGAGGAAGTGTGCCCTTCACCAGGAGACCAGGCTGAAAAACTTCTTCCTCAGCAAATGTACAGATCTCTCTGTATTGAAGGAACAGGCCAAAGAGAGAGAAGGTATCAGAGGAGAATTTGTGTGACTGGGACCACAAACCCGAAGTTTGCAGAGTTAACAGAGGGGGGCTGCTCGTGGTGGTTTGTAGAATTGCACCCCAAAGGCAGGACACCTGCCCTGCCCACAACCTCCCCCACCTTCACCCTACAAGCAAAAAGGCTCAACAGTGGTAACCGAGTGAGACTGAGTGTCTTGGGGTGCCCTTGGGACAGGGAGCTGCTCCTGTGTGCAACCATGGCTCCTTTCATCACAGAACCACAGAATGGGTTGGGTAGGAAAGGAGTTTTAAAACTCATCCAGTTCCACCCCCTCCATGGGCAGGGACACTTTCTACTATCTCAGGTTGCTCCAAGCCCTGTCCAGCCTTGCCTTGGACACTTCCAGGGATGGGGCAGCCACAGCTTCTCTGGGCAACCTGTGCCAGGGCCCCACCACACAGAGAAGAATTTCTTCCTAACATCTAATCTAATGTAATCATTCTGTCCTCCTGCGAGGGGATCCCATGGTGTTTGCTCCATTCCTGTGACATCTCTGCTTAATTTCCTGGTGGAAGAGACATTCTCTGCCCCTCCAGCACTGCACCAAACCCCACAGCACTGCAGGGAAGGCTCTGCAAAGGGCAACCATGGCTCTCTGTCTCTTTCTCAGCCTTTGAGGCAGCTGAGAGGGCCAAACGGAGCCAAAAGGAGAGCTATGAGGTGGCCTACAAGCGTCTGCTGGAGCTGTCGGATGGAGACATCGATGATTTCTTGGAGGACTTCCTTCAAAAGGACAGGAGATTCTTCATCCTCTTTAGCTATGCCATTAGGCTGAACGTCAGGAATGAGGGTCTCAGGCAGAGGATCCAGGAGATCCAGGTCTGTTCCTGGCTCTTCACATCTCCCCTTTCCAGGCAGTGATTTTGGGTCAGGGTGGGTTTGTCCTCTCCCGAGTGTCCAGCATCACTGCCCACACCAGAGCCTGGCTCCAGAGGATTAGGGGGATGCAAAGGAGCAGCCAAAACTGTAACTCTGCTGTGTTCTCAGAGCTAAACGTGTCTCAATGCTGCCACCGTGTACCCAGCAAAAATACTGCAGGGTCCCGGAGAGCCAGGAGCTTCCTCGAACCGTGTGGGGCTGCGTGGAGTGGGAAGTGGGGTTATCCATCCCTTGCCCTCCTGGCCTGGAGGTGTCCCTGCTCCCAGGGCTGTCCCCAGCCTCTCCACGTGCTTGTTTCCACAGGATGACATGATGGCCATCACAACGGAGCGGGAGCAAGCGGAGACAGCCCAGACTCAGGTCCTGCAGGAGCTGGAGGTATGGTGGCTGTGAATTCCCTCTGGAAAGGCAGCATATCTCTGTCTGTCCCAGCACTTGTCCCAGGGAGTCTGGTCCTGTAAATGCTGCTCTGGCCAGTGGCTGGAGAGGTGTGGGCAGAAAAGGGCCCTGCAAAGGTTTTGGCAGCTCCCAGTGCATGGTGAGAGGGTGACTGTGGGGCTCCTGCCAGCCCTGGCCCAGCGTGGGCAGCTGGGGACAGTCAAGAGCTGTCTGGACACGATTCTGTGCCCTATGCTCTGAGGTGATCCTGCTTGAGTAGAGGTTGGACCAGACCACACATTGTGGTCCCCTCCAACCTGACCCATCCTGGGATCCTGTGATTCTGTCTCCAGAGTGAAACTGGGCAGCACTTGGGGGGGTGGGATCAGCGAGGGGCTGGTGTGACACCTGCCAAAACCTTTGCTGACAGGCAAAAATAACAGAGACCACCGAGGAGGCCAACAAGTATGAAGACAAATGCAGGGAGAGCAGCAAACTCCTGGGACAGATCCAATCTCGCATGGAGACCCTCTTGAAGAACATGGACTGCGACACTACAAAGATAGTGAAGCCTCTTGGGGAGAGCTTGGTGCCAGTTTTTGGTGGGTCAGGGTTGCCCATCTTCCCGTGCCACGTGCCTTAGAAAGTCCTGTCCACCACCCGCTCACCCTGTGTTTAAATTGAGCTTTTGTTTTCCCCTGTCCCATCAGTCATGTGTGCCCCAAGGTGAATTTGCAATGCCAAATTCCCAACAAATTTGGGAGCTAATTTGGGTGCATAAACATCCCAGTGGATCCCCAAACCCTCATCGTGGTTCTGGTGTTGAAGCACGATGGATGTCGGCCTCTCCTCCCAGGCAGCTGGCAAGAGGACAAGGGGAATTGCACTAGAAGAGGTTCAGGTTGGATATTAGGAAAAATTTCATCACTGAAGTAGTGGTCAAGCATTGGAATCAGCTTCCCAGGGAAGTGGTAAAGTCACCACCCTCGAAGTGTTCCAAAAATAAAGTGGATGTGGCACTTTGTGGTATGCTTTAACAGGCAGGGGATATTCAGTGAGAGGCTGGACTTTGTGATTTTGGAGGTCTTTTCCAACATTAATGACTCTGTGTTTTTATGATTCCATGACCCATCCTTGGTCCCCTGACCCTGGGGAGACAGTGGAATCCCCTGCTCTGCAGACAGCCAGGGGTGGGTGTGGGCAGGGTCCTGGTGCAGGGACACTGTGGGACACTGCTCCTTTCCCCCTCAGGTCCAGTGGAGAACAAGGTCAAGGAGTTCCTGCTGAGGGAGTCCTTGCTGCGCTACACATCCGTGGATCGCACCCAGCGCTCCCAGGCCTTCATCAGCCCCCTCAAGGCAGGCTCCAACCTGCTCTGCACCATGGACCGGGCCAAGCTCTGCCCACCCCCCCCAGACCTGGAGACCACTGACCCCAAAACCGGTGAGCAGGGAGTGGGGAGAGCGGGGCCGTGCCTGAGCAGTTCCTCAGTCCCCTGTGGCTGCCTGGCCAAGCCCTGCTGCCACATGCCCTTCCCAGTCCATCCCCTCCAGCCTGTCCTGCCCCAGTGGGGGTATGAGGCCTGTAAAACTGTGTATTATGGGATGGCCATTCTCTTGGGCAGCGGAAGAGCCGCTGGGCCGGGATCAGCTGCGTCAGCTTGTTATGCAGAGGCAGGTGGAGGAGGTGGCCAGGCCCCCCAGCTCCAGCAAGAAGAGGAGGAGACTCACATCACAGAGTGCATCAGGGACCAAGAGTCCATCAGGGACCAGGAGCCCATCAGGGACCAGGAGCCCATCAGGGACCAAGAGCCCACCAGGGAATTAAAGAAGCAGTTTTGTTCTTGAGCTTCTGCATCCGGCACATCATTCCATATTCCTTCTCTGGAAGGAGCCCAACACCTTTCACAGGCTTCAGAACCTCACCAGGTGATATTTTGGCATGGCTTCACCCACTGCTGACAGCACCTGCAGCCAGGGTGGGATCAGCTGCTCTGCCACAGGGTGACATCCCTGTCACACAACCCAGTGCACTCCCCACAGCTGGAGATGGGGACCACGGTCCCAATCCTGCACCGTGCCTGAGGGCAGGGCCTGGCAGGTGGGATGCAGGGGATGAGTGTGCTCATGGGGTGTTCCCTGCTAAGCTGGTAGAAGCTGACAACTCTCTGCTGCCTCAAGTAAATCTGAGCTCAGTGCTGGCCCTGGGCTGTGAGACCAGGTGGGATGGGCACAGCCCAGTGTGGGACAGGCTGGTTTGGGGCTGGGAGTGGGAGTGGGAGGCAGAGGGACTCGAGGACACATGAGGGTGACCTGCAGTAGGTCTGGGGTGCTGGGGCCAGCAGGGTCTGGAAGGATCTGAGGGTTCCCACGGGGCACAGGCACACTGCTCACACCAGCAGCTGGATTTCCTCTTGCCAAAAGGCCGTTTAATGTGAATGCCATTCCCGTGCCAAATTCCCAGGCACATGCCTCTCCAGGGGAAGAGGAAAGGGAACCCTCGTGTGACCTAGGGAGAGGTGATCTTGCAGTGCCAGCTCCAGCCCTGAGCCTGGGCTAGTCCTTCTCTTCACCATGAGTAATGACATGGACCAGGTTCTTGTAATCCAGGTTGCCAGACATGTCCGGAGGGAAGGCAGCGAACATCTGATCGATCTGTGGGGAAGAGCCAGGGAGAAAAGGTGGCATGGGAGGGGTTTGGGACCAGGGCTTGGAGGAGGGATGGGGTCTGTTGGGATGGAGGGAGGCTGGCAGAGGGTGGGAAGGAGATCATACCTCTTCCTGGGAAAACCTCTCCCCCTGTGTCATCAGCATTTCTTTGATGCTGCAAATGAGAGAGCGCAGTGAGCATTGGGCAGGTCCTTATGGGGACACCCCCATCACTCCCTGCCCCAGGTACCCCTGCACTCACTAGGCAGATTTCAGGCCTTTCCCCTCTGGATCAAACACCTTGAATGCATTCAGGATTGTCTCCTCTGGGTCGGCACCTGCGGGTGACAAAGCCGTGGCCATTTGAGATGGTAAAGTAGGAAGCCAACTACAACTTCCTGCTTCTCCCAGCCTCAG
The DNA here is from genome assembly GCA_013399835.1 of Leptocoma aspasia. Lineage (NCBI taxonomy): Eukaryota > Metazoa > Chordata > Aves > Passeriformes > Nectariniidae > Leptocoma > Leptocoma aspasia. Next base: position 132,955 of record VXAX01007279.1, read on the forward strand.
GGGCAAAATGGGGGGCAGACTGGAAAGTGGGGGTCCCTGCAGGAATGCTGACCCTGCAGCTGGAGACTTGAATTAGGTTGGTGGCACGTAGAGGAGCAGCCACAGGGTCGTGGTGTGAGCACAAAGCAGGCAGTGTCACCACCGCTCCGGCATCCAGCATTTATCTAATCTTTGGGGCGTATTTATAGAGCTCCAGGCACAGCCCCTGGGGCCCTGCAGCCTCTTGGAGATCTGCAGGAGGCTGCATTCCTTAGCTTAAGTACATGATTCAGAGTGCAGCCAGATGGGATGGTGGGTCAAAGTCTGGCTGTAGCCAGGGGGGCCACTGTTGGCACCGCTGGTGTCAGCAGGCTCAGAGGCTACAAGAACTGTCTGCTGCAAGAACTGTCCCCTCTTCCTATGGGACAGCAGCAGCACAGCCATTTGGGTTTTGTAAATGGCTGGGGAAACTGAGGCACGGAGACCATCTCATATGCCTCAACAGTTTGGGGAGACATGGGATAAGATCTGGATCTCTGGACCTAGGGATGGTTGGTATTGCAAAGCAGCAGGAGTTTTGGGGCATAGGAATGCCACTGACCACCACTGACCACTCCCAGCTCCCCAGGTGCCCTCTCACCCTTGAGCTTCTCCCCAAACATGGTGAGGAACACGGTGAAGTTGATCGGGCCGGGTGCCTCCTTTATCATCTCATCAATCTCCTCATTCTTCACATTCAGGCGCCCTGGGGAGAGCAGCTCTGGGTCAGTTATGGATCCATGTCCTGCTCTGCATGTTGGGGGGCTAAAAATACACACCACAGAACCTTTTCCTGGGGGATTTTCCCCCACTGGAGGGAAATAGCACATCCCTGGGGAGCCACATCTGACAAGGAATGGAGGTAGCAGGAGTGAGGTGAGAGAATCATCTCCAGCTCTGGCTTCTCAGGCTTCAGGATCACAGAAAAGCAGGATGCAAAGGACTGAGCTGTGCTGCTTCCTTCCCTTACTGCTCCATGGGTCAGCCTTTTCAGCCCTCCTTGGAAGGTGTCTTGGGTCAAGACCACCAGCACTGGGGTTCTCCCTGTCCCCCAGCACCGAAAGCAAATGGGATTGAATGCCTACATCCTTTTTCCCGAGGCTGGGTTGTCCTTGGAATTCCATTGCTGATTCATGCTGACCTCTGATGGCAGAGCCAAGTTTGCAGTGTCACAGCCTCCCACAAATCCCCTAAATCCCCTTAATGCCCACACGCCCTGGGATGCCGTGGGATGGGCACAGCCAGGTGCTTCCAAGCACGGAGAAGGCAGGGAGTGTTTGGCTGTGTAACCCAGGAGCTGGATCCAGTGCCAACGGGATCAACCAGCACTGCTGTGGGAGCTGCTCTGGGTCACCCGTGAGGGATCTCCCAGGCTGCCAGGCTTGGGTTTGGATCAGGAGGTTTTTGGCAAAGTGGGGGATCTGGTGAATGGCAGGGGCTTGGTTAAATGCCCCACCCCTCCTCGTTTCTCAGTTAACAGGTCTGATGTTGGCAAAGCTGTTGGGGAGGGGAGGCTGCTGAAGCTGGGCTCACCGAGGGCAGCGAAGGTGTCTCTCAGATCTGCCTTGTCGATGAAGCCATCCCGGTTCTGATCCATGATGGTGAATGCCTGGAAACACAGGAGCAGGGCAGGGAGCACGGGGAAAGGGAGAATTGTCAGCCTTTGCAAAGGCTTTAGTACCTTTCTCCTTCTCCCTTCAGCTTGGATGGGAAAAGGGCATTTTGAACCCTCCCAGGATGGGCTCTGGGGGTCTCACTCACCCTAATCCCGCACAGTCCTGCACCCTGGGGCTATGTCAACCCAAACCCCAATGCTGTACAAACCCTCTCCTTGGCCAAAGCCCTCTCACCCAGTATGACACCAGGCAGAGAGGCCAGCCTGAGCCATCAGCTCCTCCAGCTGGGGCCAGTTATCCCTGGACCTGCACAGGACCGTGTGCCTGATGTGCAGGGGGTAAGAGCTCCTGGCAAGGCAGGTGGGAGCGAGCTGGGAGATGTGCTCCAGCTCCCTTGGATGCTGCTGGATCCTCTAAGGGATGCAGGCTCCCCGGAAGCTTGGAGGTGATGCCGGATTTAACGGTGTCACTCAGTAGTTATTCTCACTTTTAAAATAAAACGACCCAAACCCGGGCCTGCTGCCTCCTGGGGTGAACCAGCTGTCACTTGAGAGCACCAAGGAAAGAGCTGAAGGTCACATGGCATCAAGGACCCTCGGTCCTTCCCACCAAACCCACCCACCTCTTTGAATTCCTGGATCTGGGCCTGCTCGAACATGGAGAAGACATTGGAATTAGCACCTTCAATCCTCTTCTTGGCTTTCTTGGGTGCCTGCGGGAGTCCAGGTATGTACCATTAGCTCACTGGCTTTTTATGGGGTGAAATAAAAGCATGGAAGTGCCCTATTCTTACTTGTGACTTCTTAATGGGAGCTCTGGGCTGGGGCTCTGTTCCCTGGGGGCTTGGTAGTTTCTCCCTGCAGCTCTGGGGTACTGAGGGGCATTAAGATTCCTGCTTAAATTTCAGCTCCTGGTGAATTTAGTCAAATAGGTCCAAGGAAAGATGAGGAGTGAAATCACTTTTCCCACTGGCAGGTAAAAAGGTCAGTAGTGGGGGGAGATATCCCCATTGGAACCCTGGCTTTGGGAGCACTGCTGAGGTTGCTCACAAGGGTTGTGGTCAGCCAGTGCTTCTTTACCCTGCTGTGCAGATATTAAAGTGTAGTTTAATTAAAAATCTGCCTCCTCTTGCACTGAGGCTTGAAACAACCAGAAATGGGTCAATGTGTGTTTTAAAGAGGACTGAAGAGCCCCTCACTGTCCCACCCAGCCCATTATCCCTCATTCCAGTGCCTGCTCCTGCAGCCGTTTCCTCTCATGGGGGTCTGTCAGGAGGAAGATTTTGGAGGCATAAAATGGCTGTTCCTCTCATTGCATGCAGGAAGGGAAAAGAGAAAAATGGCATTTGGACCCTAAAACCATCTGCCCTCATTTGAAAGCTGTGCTAGCATGGGAGACACCTCTCTGTTCCCTGTGAGATGCTGCTGATCCACCCAGATGCTCCCCAGTTTTTCTCACCCCCTTTCCAAGGCAGACAAGACCCTTGACCCTCAACTCCCTGTTGCCTCCTTTGCTCCCTGCCCATTAAAGCTATTCTGGTGAAAAATCAAATTAATTTTATCTCTTCCTGCTGGAGCTTTGGGCTCTCAGTACTCACCATGGCTTCGCCCAGCTGCCGATGTCACTGTGAGGGGTGTCCCAGAGGCACTCCCTCACTCCCCCCGGCAGGAACAATAAATACACCCCCCTCGGGGTTAAAAATAGCCCCATGCCCACTTTTGGCTGTAATAGGTAATTTGGCCACCCCCAACCCTGTTGTCTCTGCCTTTCTCTGTCCCTCTCTCTCTAATCTGGAATAGCAGCTTGTTGTTGTCACCGGCTGACTGACATGTGAGCCCGGGAGGGTTTCAAGGTTAACCAAGTGCCGGGTGGCCCCCAGCTCCCACACCGGGGATGCTGACCCGGCACCGCACGGGAACAATCCCACCTGCCTTTGTCACTCGGGCTGGCGCCGGGCTTGTCCCCTCCAGCTGGGACACACAGGGAGGGGTTGGCCCCAGGGGACCCCCCGCTAGAATAACCCAAACCTTGGGACATGGATGTTTTACCTCCGTGCTTCCAGGAGCCTTGGTGCCCCATCGCAGCGTTGGCATGGCAAAGCCGGGAGCTGCTCGGCTGCGGGAGGCAGAGGAGCCCCGCTGGCCTTGGCTCGCCTCCCTTGGGATGCTCCAGGAGCAGGAGCAGCTGCCCGGTCACCCAGCCTGTGGCCGAGCGGGGAACATCCCGCTGCAGCCCCATCCCAGAGCTCCGCGGCGGGGCCGGAGGCGGATGCTGAGCTCCCACAAAGCCGGGCAGGCACGAAGAGCTCCTCTCTCATGTGTCACCCCCACTGAGGCACCTGTCACCCACTTAAGCCAAACATTTGCTCGCCCCGGTGCCGGTGGGACACACACATTTAACTCTCCCAATTCCGGGCTCTGTCGCGGGGACACATCCTGCAGTGATGACACTCACACTGCCTGGACTCTCTGGCTCAGCGTTCCCGCAGCAAGAGCCAAGGAACCCACGGGCAGGCAGGCAGCGATCCCACAAAACCTGTTCCATGTCTGCTGCGCTTCTGGAGCAGGGCTTGTGGCTGCCGGGACCGGGATATTCGGTGATTCCCTTTTGTCTTCAGCCTGTTCATTTTATCCTCCCTCCCTCTCGCCTTGCCCGGGGTGAGACTGGAGGAGGATTCGCGGGCATGCTGGGGTGGGAATGGTGCTGCCAGCCCCAAGGATGCCCATCAGCCCCCCAAGCTCTGCGATGCCTGGCATGGCCATGACCCGCTGGCCGCGGGGGCTGGCGGCCTCGCTGCCCGGCATTGTCCCCTCCGCATGCCGAGGAGGGTGGTGGGAGAGCGGGGAGGGCTGGGAACAAAAGGGATTGTGAAACCAGATCCCTGGAACTCCGGGCTCTGCCCAGACGCTGCCCTTGCTCTCCCGGAGGTCACAAATATCGTGTTTAACCCCTGGCACTCGCCGCCCGGCTGCCACGGCCGAGCCAGCGAGGATGGCATTACGGGAGGATCTCAGTAGGCAGCAGGGAAGTGTGTAGGGAACAATGCCTGTGGAGGAGAAAAACTCCTGATCCGGGAATGACCAGCTCTCTGGATGGAGCTGCAGCTCAGGGAAGGGATTTCAGGATGTGTTTTGGAGTCTGTGTGAGCAAAAGGGCAGGAGAAAGAGCCGCGGGGGCAGAGCTGGAGCCAGGACCAGCCCCGGGCACAGCCGGGGATGAGCGGGATCAATCTCGGCACGGACGGTCCCTCGTCCTGCCAAGTTCAGCTGGATTCATCGGCCAGCCGAGCCCAATTACCTTAATTTGTGGCATTAAGGAAAAATCCATAAGCATCAGGGAAGTGATGTGTGGTGGTTTCACAGGACTGGTTGGCCACGGAGCCACCGGCGCCGCCTGGGCGCTGCCTGTCCCCGTCCCCGGCTCCGTGTCCGTGCTGGGGCACGGCTGGCGGCACAGGAGGAAACTCTGGAGCTGGGGAGTTCTCCCAGAATGTTATTCTTTTTTTCAGGAACAACCACTTTTGCCTGCCCAGCCTGGAAGAAACCAGACCTGGGTCTCTCCCCGGTGCTGCCGGGGCTGTGGTTGGGGTGAGATGGTGGCTGGGGGCTTTGAAAGGTCGGCGGTGCCGAGGGTGGCACAGAAATCCGCGATGGGCAGGGGTGCAGATGGCTGCCAGGGCTTCTGCTGTGATTTGTAAGACGTTGCATCTGCTCCACTGCTCACTTCTTGCTGTCAGCTGAAATCCTCTGTGCTGCACGGGCCAGATCCTGCTCTCCCCTGAGGATCCTGGTCCAGCCTGCAGATGGAAGCGCCTCCAGGCACATCACATCCTCCTCCTCCTCCTGTGGATATTGGGGGGCTTGTTGGCCCCCTGGAAAACCGGAGTGCTTTAAATATGTCTGTATGCACAAACCTGCCTCTGGAGCCCTGTAGTGAACAAAAGAGCTGTGGGAAGTGGCTGCAGCCTGTGAATGGATGTCAAGGAAGAACACACGGATCTGTGCCGTGGCAAAATCAAGCGTCGTCCGTTCTTATCTGCAAAAGAGCCTGTGTTTTACATGAAAAAGCCTTTCTAATTAATAGGCCAGCCCCTCTTGAGCTCGATAAAAAATGGAGTCAAAAGGATTTGATTAACCCCCGCCCTGTGCCAGGCGCGTGCTCTGCCTGAGCGAGACGCGGCCCCGGCCCCAGCCGGGCCTGCCCGGGGCCGATAACGGCTCCGTGTCCCGGGGATCCCGGCAGCATCCCGGTACCCCCGAGCCTGAGCACCCACGGAACTGATCTGGGGGTGTCCAGCCCCAGGCACAGCCACCTCAGAGCGCCAGGATGCTCCAGAGCCAGCTCGCGCCGCCGCTCGCTCCGTGCCTGCTCCTTATGAATATCCTTTGCTCCAGCCTGTATTTTTTTCTGTGATCAGACACATTTGACTAAACTAATACATATGTATACACTCCGGGACGTTCCCATCCAAACCAATGTAAATTACCTCTGACCAATACATTTTCCCAGGAAATCAATGCATTTTAACACTGGATAATATTTATGAAATTGAATTCTTTTTTATTGAAGCTAATGCAATTCCCTTCTGTTTTATGCATTTTTATTAAACTAATGCATTTTAAATTAAACTGTTGTATATTAACTACAATGGCTGTGGGTACTTACAGTAAAGTAATATATGTTTGCTGAAATCAATACATATTCCAAACCTGGGAATTTCCAGTTAACAAGGCTATATCAAATATAACAAATGCATGTACCTACTTAATTTGATGCTTATATACAACTGGCTGCTATATTTGTTTATTGGTAATGATTATTTTAAAGGGGGAAAGCATATTAAAGATAGAAAGATAGATTCCTGTGCTGCTGGGAGCTGCAGTTGGAAGCTGCCAGAGGTGGTCACCCCACCCCTGATGCTCAAACTGGAGAGTTGTGGGGCTCACCCACATGCCCTGGTGCTGGCTGGTGGCTGAAATTCATCTCCTCTGCCACAGCTGGTTTCTGTGCCCTCCGTCACATCCCTGTGACTCAGTTTCCATTGTGTGAGGTTTTGGGGACATCCTTCCCCCTGCCCACCCCACTCTCCCACTGTTCCTTTCTGCTGGCAGCATCCTCAGGAGCTTTCAGAGGGTTTTACCCCTCTCCTCTCGGTGTTCAGAAGGTTTCCATGTGTAACAGCTTATTCCAGGCAGATTTGATGCCACAGCCTTGCCTGACTCAGCTCAGTTTTCCCTTGGAAAGTTATAGCACCGTGGTTATGGCCGGGAGGGTTTGCCCAGCTCAGGAATTTGGGGAAGAGCTGCCACCTGCCAAACAGAGCCGGGGAGTGGCTGGCCCGAAGATGGGGACGAGGACAGACAATTCCTGAGCTCTGGCCTGTCCCGGGGCTGTGCCCTGCACTGGGAACAGGATGCGGCCCCGGGGGGAGGTGGCCGTCCTGGCCTCCCGAGCTGCAGCATTGACAGGAAAGCCATAAATAGCAGCGTTATCCGCCGTGAGCACGCCAACGGCGCCGGCGCTGAGATAATTTGGGCGAAGCAATAAAAGAGGAAAATTAATTAAAGAGCATGTGCTAATTGTAGGGGAAATGTGCGTGCAATAAGCAGCCGAGGCAGAAAGGCGGCCGGTGAAGGAGCCCGGGCAGCCTCCCCGCACATCCTGGGACACCCGGGGGGCAGCGAGCGCTGAGGCCGGGCACAGCTCAGCGATGTCCCGCGGGCACCGCGGGGAGCCAAGGAGTGCTGTCAACCCCCGAGGTGCCTCATCCTGTATTCCTGTGCTCCCCTTGTCCCTCTGCGTCCCCCCACAGTGACCGGTCGTGTCCCCCCGTGTCCGCCCCGTGTCCCCCGACCCGGCCCGCGGGGACGCGCTGNCGCGGTGGCCGCCAGGTGGCGACGTTGTAGCAGGCGCTGTGCGGGCGCTGCCCGGTCCCGGCGGGCAGGGAGAGAGGAGAGGGACGGGGAAAGGGATGGGAGAAGAAAAGGGATCGGGAAAGGGATGGGAGAAAAGGGATGGGAGAAAGGGATCGGGAAAGGGATGGGAGAAAAGGGATCGGGAAAGGGATGGGAGAAAGGGATCGGGAAAGGGATGGGAGAAAGGGATGGGGGGAAAGAGATGCAGGGGAAGGGATGGGGGAAAGGGATGGGGGAGAAGGGATGGAGGGAGAGGGCAGGGAGAGCAGCAGGAGGGAAAGAAGCAGAGAGGAGAGGAGCAAAGAGAGAGGGAAGAAGGGCTGCAGGGAGAGGTGCCATGGCCATGAAGCTCCACCACCTGTGGTAATTGGCTTCTGTGCTGCCACAGAACCAGGGAATGGTTTGGGTGGGGAGGGATCTCACTTGTACCTCACTGCTGTGGAGAGTCCTGCAGCCCTGAGCTGCCAGAGGCCAGGCAGAGCCCTGGGATGGCTGTGACTTTTCCCATGGGAGGAGACAAAACCCAAGCAGTGGGGCACAGGGAGGGCAGCAGGACCCATGCCAGGGCTTCTGGGACCCCTGGGGGACAGCTGACAGGGGCTGCACTGCCTTCCCCTGCAGGGCATGGGGACAGAGCTCTGCAGCAGCTGTCGGGGTGCCCATGAGGGATGTGCCCAGGCCTGCAGCTGGGCCTGAGCTCCTGGGCAGCCCCAGGGCCTCACACACCCCTGCTTTCTCTGATGGCACTGCTGTCCTGTGGTGAGGCTCCTGGTGTCCCTCTGCCCATCCTTGGGACAAGGTGACCAAGCAAGCTCCCAGTCAGCACTGGGTCACCCACCATCAGCACTGGGTCACCACCAGAGTGCTTCACCATCAGCAGCTCTCGCTGCCAGCATCGCCCCTCGGCTGCCTGATGGGGCCAGATCACCACACAAAGGAGTTACATGGATCACAAGCAGGCAGGAAGGCAGGAATAAATTAATGCCTGGAATGGGAGTGTGCTGAAATCCCTTTTTTTTTTTTTTCTTTTTTTTTGTTAAAGTACTCAGAAAAGCCCCTTCCGTATTTTAATTAAAAGCCTTTCAGGAGAGGAGGCAAGGGGCTGCCATTTACAACGGGCTATTGTCAGGCACACAAAGCAAATGGGGCTGGAGACAAACTGATTTATTAACCTGCGCCTCGCAGCGCTCCCCGGGGTGGGTGAGCCCTTTGTGAAGGGGGGGTGGCAGCACCGGGGTCCCCCTGCTCTCCCCGGGGTGCTCCAGGGCCATGGGGGGACACAGGGGACACGGCTGGTTTGTGGCACCCCGCAGCTCTCCGTCCCTCCAGGTGGCACAGGGTGCAGTCCCTCTCCTCTTCCTTACGGCTCCCATTGATTTATTAATGATTTGGCCAAACAGAAACATTCCTCCAAAGCCCACAATTTAATTTGCTCACCAAAGATGCCAAGTTAGTTTTATTCCTGATTTATGAGCAGGCTCCTGTGCTCCCTGGGCAGCAGAGCAGGGCGGTGATTTATGGGGGTGAGATCAGCTTTGTGGGCACAGGGAGAAGGTCCCTGCCTGGGACCTGTCCTGCTGGTGTCCAACAGCAGACCCCAGCAGCACCTGGATCATGAACAGAGTGGGCAATCCCTGTTGCTGGCATGGGGAGGAACCAGCTCTCCCCACGGCAAGGACCACTCATCCCACCTGGGTTCACTGACCCATCTATGAGCAAACCTCCCCGTGGCCCTGAGGGAGGTATGGAAATGAATTCCCACGTGGGATCTCCCCTTGCACAGCCTCTGCTCCCACCCCCAGCTAATTACAGCCTCATTAAGCCAGAGGTGAAGCAGCTTCCTGGCACCACCAGCAGCCCCAATCTCATTACAAATCTCAATGACTCCCAGCACTTTCAACTCCCTGATTTTTATGATTTGGGGGATAAGGGGATCTATTAATAGTGCTTGGGTTGCCAGAGCAAGGTTGGAGGCTTTGACCTGTGCGCCCTCAGGCAGGAGCAGCACCTGGGCACTTATAGCTGGGGTCTTAGAGCATCCATGGAATTTGCTGTTGATGCCACCAGGGTTGGGATTTCAGCTCAGCATTTTCATCTGGAGTTTCACAGTTCCAGGCAAAGCGTTTCTTGCAGGACCATAAGAAGGATTTGCCCCTTTTCCAGCCAGCTCTGAAGGTGGGGAAGATGCTGGTGCAGGGCTCACAGGAGCATCCAGGCTCTCTCTGAGACAAACTGCCTCAACTCCTGCAAATCTTTCTTTGAACTTTGATTTTCTGTTCACTTGTTCTTCTGCCTGAGGCATTTTGCAATTGCAGGATTGTGAGCGGCTCTGAGTTTCTCTGAGTGGAAGAGATGAGAAGAACAAGATCATTTCCTGGCTGTTTGTGCTACAGTGTGCAGCCAAGGTCACTTTGGGTGTCTGCCTCACCCTTTGGGACAATTTTCCTGTCGCAGGAGCAGACCCGTCCCTGTGACAATCACAAGCACCTGCAGAGCAGAGTGCAGTTTGAAGGGTGTCCCTTTCCTTCAGTGTTTTCTGAACTCAAAATGTGCTTTTTGGTGGAACCCCAAGAGCCCTGCAAAATGCAGGGACCTGCAGCAGGGTGATACCTGAGCAGTGAGGGGCTGCTTCCTCCCCATCCACATGCAGAGAGAGACTCCAGCACTGCAAGATTTGCTGCAGCAAGGAGAGTTTTAGGAGCAGTGAAGGGCTACAAGTGACCACTGCAGGAGCACTTGTGGGTTTGGTGGTGTCCATGCTGCCCTCTCCATCCAGCCCTTCCGAGCCCAGGGATCCAAAGGGGA
>VXAX01007279.1:145905-210865 GCA_013399835.1 Leptocoma aspasia
TCCCTCTTCCTTTTTAATGGATGTGTCTGAGCAGCTCTGGTGGCCTGGGGCTGGCCGGGAACAGCAGAGTTTGAGCCGCCCTGATGAATGGTGGGCATATGGAAAACACAGGGATAATGTGTGACTCGGCAGCGCTCGGATCGAAACGGCGCTGAGCCCTTTTACAGCAGAGAGTCGCGGAAATGAGGAGAGATAAAATTCTATCAAAGATAATACCAGACGTATTTCACCGGGTTATGAGATTGGTTTATTGTGTACATTACTAATGCAGTATTTTTTTACAGCTTTCTTGTGTGTGATAGTCAGAGCGGGATTCATACCTTCGTGGGGTTTTTGGGGTTTAATTTGCTTGGGGTTTATTGCGTTCTGGTTGGCACCGTATGGATTTATGGGATGCTCTGTGCGCTGGATGCTGCTCTAAAACGGCAAAAAAAATGGGCAAGAGTTTCGAGCTGCTGATTTGGGGTAATAAATACAACGGCGAGCGAGAGCGATTAGAGCCATCTTTTATAAATGTCTTCACATCTCATTATGCAGATGAGCTCTGGCTACACGGCTCCAAGCCTTTGGTTCTCGTCAAATAAAATGTTCTTGGGTTTATTTCCCGGAATGCAAATGCTCTCTCCGAGTGCTGGAGTTGGGCAGAAACTTCGGCGGCTCTGCCGGATGGTGGAGAGCCGGGAGCCTCGGAGCGTGGTCTGGCTGATGAAATGTTTTTGCTGTTTAAAGTTTAGGGGAGAAGGAGAAGAGAAAAAAAATACACAACTGTGGATGTGATTAAAATATTATAACCTTATGATATTCTGAAGTGCATAAATTTTACATATCAGCTACAGAGGGAGTTTAGACATCCATTAAATGATATGACAGCTTGACTTATCTAAATGTGCATCATTTAACAATGTGTCAAAATTCTGCTTTATATAGACGACAGCAGTAAATAAGCTATCAGTCCTCTTGGCTGGAGCTTAATTCCTGGAGCTTGGACGAATAAACTTAACTGCATTCTTGTGGAGCAGCAGGATAAACCTGGGGGGAGGCCGAGGTGCTTCTCCAGCTGTGAATGGGGGAGCTTCACCTCTGCAAATGCCCCTGGTGCTCTGGGTTTTTAGGCTCTTAGGGAGAGACTGGTGGGACATTCCATTTTCCTCCAGCATCTCCAGCACCCAACACCTTCCATCCCCATCCCTGCTGGAGGGTGGGATGGTGGCTGTGGTCTCTGTGCCCAAGGGAAAACGGAGGAGGCCAAAGAGGTTCTGGGTGCTCCCATCTCAGAGAGATTTTTGTCTTTCCAAGCTGAAAATCTCCGGGTTTGTGGAAGTGTAACCTGTGCCTGGGGCTGGCTGAGAAGCCTTGTGAGGTCGGGAATGTGGTTTGTGCTTTCCAGTGGCTCCAGCTGCTCCCGGTGCAGCGGGGCGTGGGGAGCACTGGCTGCACAATCATCTGGGTTTGAACAATTAATCTGAATTTGGGCGCAGCGGCACCGCCGGAGCCGGGGCCTCGCCAGATGTCTGTCTCATGGTTGGCTTGGCTGTTGTCTGATGGCTCTGTGCTCCTCCTGGGAGCTTCCCAGGGACCAGAACTCTTCAGGTGGATCCTCTGCTGTCTCCTACAGGGCCGTGCCCTGTTGGTGGGGACACAAGCGACGCTTCTGTCCTTCACCCAGGAGCTCTGTGTCCTTAGGGATCGAGGGCTGTGGCAGCTGGAAATGCAGCTGCCCCCAAGGAGGTCCAGCTGAACTGGTCACTGAAATGTAGCTGATGCTCCAGCATCAACAAGTTCAAACCTTGGTCTTGGGAGGACTCAGGTGTCTTGGAATGTCACTGTCATTGACCACCTCGTGGTGTCCCCTTCCTCTGTGCCTCCACTGCAGCTCCTTCCCTGGGACAGCCTGAGGAGACAATCCATCCCACCCTGCAAATCCTTCATTAATACCTGATATTTCTACTATTTCTCATTTATGTGTGAAGGGAGGAGGAGATGGGCTGTGTTTCTGGTCCCAGCTGCTCTGGGGTCAGTACTGACCATCGTCAGAAAGTCAGACTGTGAAGTTCCTGAAGTGAAATCTGATTTTTTTTTCTTTTAATTTTTTTTTTTCTGGCTGAATAATTGAGATGCTGCCAGACAAGAAGAGCTGCAGAAAATGAGAGTTTATCTTTAGCACCACAGTTCTCACTTTAGAAACTGGTGACCCCAATTCCAGCCTGGAGAGTGACTTCTTCCCTAATTAATAAATCCATTAATTAATTGTGTGCGTGCTGCAGCCCATTAGAGATGTACACGCTGGCCTCCTGATCCAGTTTAGTGGATTGTCTCTGTGGCCTTGGAAGCAGGGGAGGAAAAAAAGGATTGTGACCATGAGGCAGCTAGGGGACAGGGATGGAAATATAATTTGATTTTTGTGGGACTGCAGGGATGAGCACAAGCCCTGCCACTTCCTGGTGGGTGTTCCAGCTTGGAGAGGAGGGTGGGGACTGAGTGGAGTGCTCAGGGTTGAAATGGAGGACAGCAGTGAGGGCTGGGGGTGCTGGGGTGCCTCTTGTGCGGATGCCCTGCGGGGTGGGGAGCAGGGAGCTGCTCCCAGGGCTGTGGCATCACCCCGTGGGTTTGGCAGAGCTGGGCACGGCTCCTGCACCCCGGCTGGAGCAGAATGTTAAAGCCTTGGGTGATCTGAATTATTATTTATGACCAGATTAGGAAGCAGTGCAGTGCCAGCCCGCCAGTCCTTCAGGAGGCACTTGCTGAACTCGAAAACCTCAGCAGAGCCTGCGGAACTCGCCATGCGTCTCCCTCCATATGTTGGCACAGGAGCTGCTCCCTTCAGTTAATTTTTTTTGCTGTCTGCAGAGACCTGGAATAAAAATACAGGCAAATTGTTGTGTGTGCTGGTCCCAGGGCTCCTGTTTTCTCTGCTGAATGGGAAGTTGGCTGTTGGCAAAAGAATCATCATCTTTAAATGCAGGAGGCTTTGCTTGCCTATGGGTTTTAGGGGCTCCAGGGGCCCCTCTGCTCCCCCATTTTCCACTCCTGGTTTTGCTGGCTGGAGAAAATCGGTGTATTTGGGTTCCCAGAGGTGGCTGCATGTCCCAAGGGACAGCAGTGGTGCTTCTCCCCTCCTCCCTTGAGTGGTGGTGTAATCATAGCACCACATCCCTGGCTTCAGGAATTCCCACATCCCAAATTTCAGGGAATTATCCTGGGAGCTACCAACAAAACACAGCAAATTGAAATTACAGGGCCACTGTTTGCAGGGAGGGAAGGTGAGCAGCAGCATCCTGCTCCTCAGCATGCCTTGAAATGGGATTTATTTAGGATTTGCAAGCCATGGGTTTGTGCTCCCCCCACACCAGACCTCAAGACAGAACCCACACTGCAGCTCATGGTGTAGCACATTCCCTCTGGGACTGGAAAAGGCACATTAGAGACATCCACTCCCCCCCAAACGCCTGAGTGAAGTTTCTCAGAACGTTTTGTACCATCCTGCTCCTATTACCGAAAGATGTAATTCCCCAACTTGGGAGATAATAAGCAGGTATTGACTTCTGCTGGGGTCATTATCAAGATTTATTCAGTCAATATGGCTCCTTGGGTCAATAAATCTTGAGGTTGATAAAGGAGGAATATATACTTGCAGACTTTATTAAAAAGTTTTCCCCTTTTGTAACACTTTTCCTGTGTGTTGCAGCAGGATCTGTGACTGAGTTTTCTTTAATTACCTTTTTTTTTTTTTTTTGGTGATGCACATTTTCCTGCAGCTTTTGGTCTGTCTTTCCAAGACAGCACAATTTGGGAAGCAGGATTTGGCCCTGTGCTGGCTCTGGTTTGCTGGAGATCCCTTTGATGCTGTGATTCCCCCTCTTCTTGGCTTGGCTCTGGTGCTGGGTGAGGATTTGGGGGAATGGGGGCAATATTCAATATTCCCACCATTGGTGGCTTTTTTAAGCTGAGTTCCCTGGTTGCACCAACACCTCCTCCCAAAATGGATTTGCTGCCTTTTACTCTTTAACATGGCCTTGCTGTTTAATTATTTTTTTGACTACTTTGGTGCAGCAATAAGCGATTTCCCCAAAGCTGCCCCAGCACCCCTGAGCAGACTTTGCTGTGGTTTAAGCAAGCGTGGGGCCGATTTAATATTTAACTCTTGGTGTGGGCCTGTGCCAGCCAATCCTCCTGCAACACAGATTCCCAAAAAAAGTAAATAACCAATTTGAACCCCGGGTAAATATTCCTCTGGTGGGAGCTGTGCCGTGCGTCAGCCGCTCCGAGCACGCTGCCGTTGCCTTTGGTAACGCTCCCGTGGTTTTACACCAAAGTCAGGACCTCGAGCATCCTTTGTTTTCTTCCATCAGGATAACATAATAAAGTATTACCTGGCGCTGGCAGCAGGGCTTGTAATGTGTGCTGTAAGCACGGAGCAGAGCCAGGGTGTTATTGCTCAGCCTGGCTGCAGAGGACATTTATTCCTTATTAATCACGCTGACGGGGAGAGCTGCCTCCGCCTGTGGCTCTGGGAGTGCTGCACAAACATTGCTGCATCCCTGGGAGCTGGGTCATTATCACCCCTCTTGTCCCCTCAGTTTCTTGGCTGAGGGAGGAGCTGTGGGCTCTGTGGGGGCACAGTTTGGGCTAAAAGCCCCCTGTGATGCCTGGCACGGCGGCTGGGATGGGGTGAGTGGAGGATGGTGGAGACGCCCGTGCTGTAGCTGTCGCTCAGGGTGGTGGGGCTAAACTCCAGCCAGGGGAGGGTTATGTTGGATATCAGGGGAAGGTTCAGCCCCCAGAGGGTGCTGGGCACTGCCCAGGCTCCCCAGGGAATGGGCAAGGCCCCGAGGCTGCCAGAGCTCCAGGAGTGTTTGGACACTGCTCCCAGGGTGGGATTATTGGGGCGTCTGTGCAGGACCAGAGGTTGGACTCCATGATCCTTTTGAGTCCCTTACAGCTCAGGACACTCCATGATCCTGTGGGGTCTCTCCCCCTGGGCGGCTGCTGGTGCCACATTTGTCGCGCCGGGATGGGATGGGATGGAGCGGGATGCTGTGGCCGCGCCGCTCCGGTTCCCTTGCTCTGACACCGTGGGCTGTGCTTTGTTGATGCCAACCCATCCAAACTCCTCCCAGCCCCGTTCCTGGCAGAGCCGAGGGCTGGCGGGTGCCCGGGCCGGCGGGGCTGTGCCCTGGGCACGGCTCCAGCACGTGTCCGGGCATCCCGGGCCAGCGGCTCTGCTCGGCGCACGCCGCCGAGGCAGCGTCTCCTGCCACCGCGCTTGCCTTTCAAATAAAAGCAGCTAATTAACATTATTCTTTAATTATTGCCTTTATCAACAAGGGGTCTGGTTTATACCAGCAGGATAGTCGCTTTCCTTTCCACTACCCAAGCGGATGCTTCAATTCCTGTTGCTTTTGAAATGAATTTGATGTCATCTGCCCATTGTCACTTAATGGGGACACTTGGGTAATGATTGCGCGCTCCAGCCCTGTTAGCAGCACTGCGAGCGTGTAATTTAGCCCCTTAGGCAACGGTACTTTTGAAATCTCTGGATAGTTTTGAACTCTCTGTTCTTAATTAAATATGCAATTTTTCACGGTAACCAGGTTAATTCTTTTGTGTTGTGTTGTAATACTGTTAGGAATTTTCATAGTTCTTATTAAACATTATTCAGGCATTGTGAATTCCATAATTAAAAAAAATGAAAAGAACAAAGCTTGATTCACTTCTTTCTTTTCCCTGGTTAATTTATCAAATGAATTTTGCAAATTTTTCTTTTTCTCCCCAGACAGCGTGCCAAGTGTTTTAAAGGGGAAGGATTTAATTGCTCTGTAGGGATTGGTTGGTTATGAAGGATTTGGCTGTTTGATTAGTAAACCCTATTGGGAATGGTTTAATGCTCCATGATCTTAAAAATTGTCTGATTGTGAGGCTCTCCAAGGATGTTTTCTGTCTTCCTTATGTACGGCAAAGGCTTTGCACAAGTGTGATTATGAGATGGGGAGGAGGGAGCCGAGGTCGGAGCTGGGCGAGCTGGGCTGCCCCGGCCACGAGGAGGAGGATGGTGAGGCAAACCAGCAGTTGTTCCCCTGTATCCCTGGAGATTGTGGGAATAGATGACTGGCTGGGCCAGGATGGGGCTGCTCTGGGCTGGATCCATCACTCAGTTCCTCCTCCAAGGCTCGCTGCCTGTTTTACCTTGTAATATAGTGGAATTTTATGGAATAGCTGGGTTATTAAAAGGCAAAACCCTGCTGTGCTCTCTGTGCCTGAATCACTCTGGTATCCCTGGGCACATCCCTGCAAGGATGCTGGTGTGGCTGGGGGGATCCATGCAGGCTGGACATGCACGAGGAGGGATGGGAGGATGCAGCTGCCTGGGGTTTGATCCAGGTACCCCAAAGCAGGGGGGTCCCACCTGCTCTGACTGTGGAGCCTGGGGTTGTCCAGCCAGGATAAAGCCACTCAGTTTCTGCTGGTTTTCTTGTCCTCTTTGGATCCAGAATCAATGGAGATGATGTCTGTGCACTGATTTTGGGGCTGCAGGGATGGGCTGTGACTCCAGTGTGCCAGGAAGTGCACAGTGCTCCAAAATCCCTGCTGGGGGAAGAGCCTGGGCTTCCCTTCCAGAGTGTCCAGGAACATCCCTGTGGGCACTGCCAACAGTGTTCTGTGTTGTTCTTAAAGCTCTCTTGGATTTAATAGAAAAAAAGTCAATATTTGGTGTTTTTAGCCATATGGTGCCAGCTGGGCTCCCCGTGATGTTGTGGGGTGAAGGATGGGGGGCTTCACCATTAAATAACAGCATGGTGCTGGCACCCAGTGGGATTTTGGGGTGAGCAGGAGGGGTTTTGCCTCCTGCCTGGAGCATCCCTGGGAGGTGCCTCTGTCTGGGAGCTGCAGCCCAGCCAGGATCGATCGTGGCCAGTCTGAGGGGGCTCCCCAGGGGTTATTTGGGCTTTAAGGAGAGGTCAGAGAGTCATTACACTTATAAATATATTACAGTTTAAGAGAAGAGCTGTCATTATCTTTGAACTTGGTTTATGTGGCGCCAATTTTTCCCCATTCTGATTCCAGCCAGGAGGATCAGCCAGGCTGGGGCAGTGCCTTGACAGCTTGGGGGAGGAAATAAAGGATTCAGCAGTGCTGGGCAGGGGAGCTTTGCCTCAAAAAGCTTTAGAATCTATGCTTAAAACTACAGCTTTCCCCCAAAACTTGAAGAAAGATGTTAGTTTGAGGTTTGGGGAACCAAGTGACACTGTGGTGATGCAGCTGGCAGTGATCCTGGGTTGGAAACTGTGTCAGAGCTGGGGTTCCTCTGCATCATCATCATCTTTTGGGTGTTTTTGGGGGGGACAAGTCAGCAGCATATGAGTGCCCTGGTGTGACCAGGTGGGAACGTCACCAGCCCACAAAGAGAAATCCAAGATGCCACCAAGCAGTGGCATCACCCCATGGCAATGCCTCCATCGCTGGGTTGAGCAGTGTGGGCAGGGATGCCAATAGAGCTTAAAAATAAGGATTTTAATAAAAATAAATCCCGGTTTTTCCCCCACTTTCCCTGTTCCTCATGGCTGAGTGAGGCACTGAATGAGGCTGAAGCAGGGACACAAACCATTCGCTCTGGTGGTGACGCAGGGCTGGAGCAGAGACCAGCAGGACCGAGGAGTTCCGCTCCTCACAGGGCTGTGCCAAAGCAAAAAAGTCACTTAAAAACAAAGAAAAAAAAGACCAAAAAAAAAAAAAAAAAAAAAAAAAGGCTAGACATTTGCAAGGCGAAGGCGAACAGATGCCAGTAATGTATTCCCAGGCATGACACAGAGTGGCAGAGTGTCATGAACCGTGTCCCCAGGGACCCCTGGGTCTGTGATATTGGCTTTAACCCCCACCAGCTCCGGTCGGGGCGTAAATTCATCAGGCTTACGGGCATTGCTCTTGGACTACTGAATAATTTACAGTTGCAGAGCCCAGCCAGGTTCAGGTCATCGGGGTTCATGGGTTAATAACAGGTTTGGTTTTTGTTGTCAGCATCTGCCTTGATAACATATGAAAGAATCCTATTCTGTTGATTAGATTTTGAAATGGATCAATTTTTAATCAGCAGAACATCTGACTCACTCAATAAGAGGAGCGTGGTGCAGACAGGACGAGGGGCTCGTTATTTACAGGATTGTTTGTTTTTACTAATACGCAAATCCTCGCTGGGGCTGGAGCCTCCCCCCGCCTTCCCTCGCCCCAGCTCCCCCAAAATAAATCGCTGGGATTATCTGCAGCCTCGTGCCAGGTATTTGATCCGTCTACTGATTGGGTGGGAAATCCATGCTGCTGCTCAGGGCACGCTGAAGCTGTGATTTAACTGTCTTGTTATCAATGGAAAGCATTTACTTACCAGTCACCAAATCTGAGAAAATTTTACATTTTGGGGGTGTTTTATTCAGTTCTTCCCGAGCGTCCTGCGTGGAGCTCCTCTCCCCAAGGACCACCAGGATGAGCTTGTGGGTGCTGGGAGAGCAGGGAACAAATCCTGCAGAATTGGGATGTAGAAATATCGAGGCAGAAATTTCTGCTTGTGAGCAAAGTTTCTGAGGGAATAACTTTTGATTTCATCATTCAAAAGAGCTGGATTTCCATGGAAAGTTAAATACTGAGTGGGGAACCTGGGCAAAAGCTTTACTTATTTATTTTCTAAATTATTTGGTTTTGATTCCTGGGCACAAAAAAAATCCAGATTTGACATATTTCATTGCATCTTGATAAACTGCACATGTTTCTTTTTGTAAAGACATGCATGAAATAAATATTTTTTTAATAATAAATTAGTGGGTTTTTAATGGAATCCACTGGGTCAAAATTTTGGCTTGAAGCCAGTCAACTGGTTAACAACCACCATCACAGGACTCCCTGAAAATCAAATTCTGTTTTTTAATAACAGAAAAGGCAAAAGTCTCATAAATGTAACTTTTGAGAAGAGTGTCAGCGGGGTACGATGGCTCTGTGGGGGCTGGCTGGGGACACTGTCACTGGCAGATATTGATATAGATAAGAACTCGTTGGGATGATGATTTGCATGGGTTTGCCCTGGGCTCTCTGGGTTTAAAACTTGTGCCTTCTGGCAGTCTCCTTAACCTAAATAAATGTTCTCTCTTGGATCAATTAAGATCATGGCTGGCAGTGAGGAGTTGTTCCTGGTAGATTTTTTTGGTTTTCTTCATGTATTTCTTGAAAGTGTGGCCTCTTCTTAAAAATTTGGTGCATTTCTGAAGTTATTGATAGAGGATTTTTGTTGGTTTGATGAGGTGGTGATTTAAGCACTGGGAGAACCGTGCTGGGGCCTCTGGCTGGTGCTGGGAATGCTGGAGGTGGGGATGTGAACATGGGGATGGATTTCCTGATCCCTTTGGGTGCCACAGCCTGTTTCAGCTCCCAGCTGAGCACCCACAAGCTCTGTGTTTGCTGGTCACAACCGAGGTTTCCTCTGGAGCTTTGCAGTGCCTGGTGTTAATACAACCCTATAATCCCAAGGGCTCGTTCCTATAACCTGGAAATAACCCTGCAGGTAATGGGTGTTTGCTCTCAGCAGACACAGGTGATGTATCAGCCTCTCCTAAGATCATTAGCACCGTGCGAAGGTTAAATATGCAGATTATATCATCTCTGGCAGGTTTATTTGCAGGGTGTCACAAGTTCAGGACTTCCAAATGAAGTTTACTTTAGTGATGGAAAGTGTGCTTCTTCTCTTGAGCACCTGCTGGTTATTTTCTGACAAGAGCTGGAAGAAAAACAGCTTTGCAAAGAGAAGAGGGACTCCTGGGCTGGTTTTTATTAAATAATGGGTGCTTAGAAAGTGTTGATGGGGATGATGGAGTTTAGTGCCTGATTTGGGCAGCGGGAGTTGCTCTGGGGACTTGCCCAGTTCTTGGCTCCTCTGGTAACTTATTAACTCCAAAAATTGTCCTTGTGTTTAGCAGCTGAGTAAATGTATTGCTGATGAGTGCCTGGGTTTTAATGTCATTGCTCTGGACAGGATTGACCCTAAACAGCTCCAGAGCTGGTTCTGCTGCCCTGTGGGAGCTGGGTCGGGCACGGTGGGAGCAAAGAGCCCTGGAGGGGCTGGAAATGGTTCTTTGCTGCTTCCTTTGCACCTTGAGGCCATGCAAGGGGGTTGCTCCTTTGCAGCTCAGGGTTTTTTTCCACGGTTCCCCTCCCTTTTCAAGACCAGATTATAGAGGGCTTGGAGCAACCTGAGATAGTGGAAGGTCCCCGTGCTCATGGCAGGGGGAGGAAAGAGATGATGTTCAAGGTCCCTTCCAACCCAAACCTTTTTTATTCTATGATTCATTTTGGGTGTATGAATCTGTACCCCAGCCAGTCCCAGGTACAACCCCGTGTGTCACTCCAAAGCTGCGTGGATTTGATCCAGAGTTACCAAGACCTGCAAACCATCCTCTTTCCTCCTTGATTTTTTTGAGCCATTTAGCCAAGTATGATGCTGCAATAATTTTGGGCACCACAGGGTATTTGGGTTCATTAGGCCTCACTGTGGGGACCATACAAATTTACCTTTTGACAGCAGTGGTCTTCTCTGCTCATCCCTTCCCTTATGGAAGAATCCCCTTCCCACCAGGATGCATAACCTGAGCCTGGAAGGGTTTCTGCATTCTGGTCTTTTTTTAGGCTAATAATTAAACCATAATGACAGAGCCCAGCATCTCTTTATTTAAAGAGCAGATGGAGTGTTCTGGATGTTAGCATGGCCCTGGCTCCCACAGTGCCAGCAGCTCCTGGAGCTCGGGGTTGGGATGAGCCCCCCAAGGACTGCGTTATTGGGTGGGCAGCGGGTGGCAACGCCGTGGGACGCCAAAATTACAAGGGCATCGTTAGGTAGGGGTGAGCTGAGACTCTTTTCCTGTCCCTCTTTCCTATCCCGTGGCTGAATCCCAGGGTGCTGCTTCAAAGAGCACTTTTGGACCACTGAGTTGGCACACCTGGCACGTCATGGGCTGAGGTCTCCCTCCCTCCCAGCCCCGGGAGCGATCCGAGGCGCCGCGGCTGTTACGGTTACAACCGGAGTGGGGCTTTTTTGGTGACATGCATTTTAATGGATAATCCCAGGCTGCCACTTCCAAAAGCTATAAAAGAACTGAGCACAGGCTTTGGCTGCTGAGCTGGCCCAGAGCTCATTGCTCCCTCCTCACCATCGTGATGTGGAGCTGCAGTGATGATTTTGGTGTTGCCAATGCCATCCTAGAGGGTCCAGATCCATCCCCAGCAAATCCCTGTCTTTCCCCATTTTGTCTCCACCCAGCATCACCATCTAGCCACAGTGCTGTGTACCTCCCACCCCGATTTCTCATTGAAACCCTTTATTTATTTTTTCCTAAGCAGCCACAATTGATAATTTAGCACTGGATAAAGCAACCTTCCAGCTTTTTCTTTCTTAGAGGCCAAAACATTGATGTTGTGTGAAATGGGAGCTTTGAGGAGGCTTTGTATGGAACTTAGCTTCCTGAAAAATTTATTTACTGCGACTGTGATCCGCAGGAGCGAATTGATGTTTATCTATAGTAGTTCTTGCCAGAAAAAAAAATGCATAACTGCACTTTCTTGGGAAGCCTTGAAAGGCCTTTTAAATAAGTGTCTAATAGTAGGCTCTCAATAGCAAACAGCCAGCTTGATAGACAGTGTACAGTATATTATTAACTATAAGCAGGCTTAATCTTTTCCTCATGTTTTAGAGAATGCTTTATAACCTTGTGGCCAAAGAATTCATGATCGCCAGGTATTTGAAGCTAAGCAAAAATTATACCAGCTGTAACTGCTGGGAGATCGATAGTGCTGGGAAAGGCAGGAGGCAGCCAGCTCCTGCTGCAGCCGTGTCCTGGAGCTCCTCTTCCCAGCCACTCCTGGCTGTCTCCATGGGGTTTAGGTGGCACACGTGTCATGTGGAAGCTTCCCCGGGGAGGGATGCTCGTGGGGAGGGTGTTGTGTTTGTTTGTTCTCCTCAGAATTGCCGTGTGGGATGGGGGTCCTGGCGTTGCTTTGGGCAGGTGCCAGCTCAGTGATGGAATTGAGCTGTGGGATCATTAAGGTTGGGAAAGATCTCTAAGATCATCGAGTCCAGCCATTAACCCAGCACTGTCATGTTCACCACTAAACCATGTCCCCAGGTGCCACACCTTTTGAATGGTTCCAAGGGTGGTGATTCCCCCCTTGCCCTGGGCAGCCTGTTCCAATATCTGACCACCCTTCCAGTGAAAGAATTTTCCTGAATATCCAATCTCAACCTCCCCTGGCGCAGCTTGAGGCTGTTCCCTCTTGTCCCTTGTTCCCTGGGAGCAGAGCCTGACCCCCCCCAGCTGCACCCTCCTGTCAGGGAGCTGTGGAGACCCAAAAGGTCACCCCGAGTCCCCTGTTTTGGCCCCATATTGTGGTGCCCTCCTTTGCTGTGGAGTCCCTCAGCTCTTCCTGCCCCTGCTGTTGGATCCTGCGAGCTCTGGCCAGGAGTCAGGGAATCAATAGATGGTTAAGGTGATAAGTGGCTTTGCTAAAAACCAATTTTGCAAGAGGAGTTTGCAAAGAGGTCAGCGGAGAGGATCTGCATCTGCACTCCAGCCCGGAGCTCGACCTGAATTAACCTGGGAAATGCCCTCGGTGTGGGATGTGGCCTCTCTCCTCCTGCTTCTGTGAATCCATGTGGATCCTATGGGAGGGTGAGCCTGAGGAATGTCTCCTTCCTCCTGGCAGAGCATTTGGGTGGGGTGAATGTGCCTGAAGGCAATAGAGAATTAAACAAGCAGAGTTTGCTCAGCTGATAACTTCTGGAAGGAGCTGTGCTGGAATTCTGGTGGCAGTATTTACATATGGATGAAGTGCTCCTGTACAGCTCCTCCAAGGTGGCTGGTCTAAGCAGGCTTTTCTCTAATCTCCACCATGGCTGGATGCTGCTTCCAGCTCTATTTTCCCTTGAACAAACTCATTAATTACACCCACTGTTAAGAAGATCCCCATTTCAGGGTGCTTATTGCTTTTGGCACAGCTCGGTGACGCTGCTGGGACCGTGCCACCTCCTGGCACCAAGCATGAGTGTCCAAGGTCTACATGCCACCATGTGGACCCCAACTCTGTGTTACTGTGAGAGATGGATTAGGGAGGAATGAGCAGAAATAGGAAGGAACAGATCTTTGGGATGTCTCATCAAAGTGTTTCCAACCACCAACAGCTCCTATGTGGATTTTCTGTGGGCAGAGTATTGGGTTGTTTTTAGACTTTCTGATATTTCTCAGGCTTGACTCATCTTTTCCCACCTGTAAGACCAGGAATATCCCCCAAACTCCATCCTCAAATGTTGGACACTGAGGGCTGATGACAGAATGAGCCAGCGCCAGCATCCACGCTCCCCTTGGGCAATGATTTTTTATTTTTCCTGCTTTTTTCCCATTTATCAGGTGGGATTCCCCCTTGGCTGGTCACCCCAGAAGGAGCTTAGTGGGATGCTCATGCCTTGCAGTTGAGCTTTGCTTTCAGCCCATTATTTATTACTCCATCTCTTCCCTGCACAGCCGCCGTTCGGATGCTGTGGCTGAAACCACCTCGTTATTTTATTTTTTTTTTTAATCATCATGGGGAGGCTGTTTCTGGATGCTGATTGACGGAAACATCTTATCTCCTCTAGTCAAAGTGTCTCCTCTTTGCGTGGTAATGAAAGAGTTTGACACTTTGACACGAGTGTCAAACACTTTCCTGAAGATGCAAACAGTGCAGGCTTTGATCTAGGTGCAAACTGGTTTTATTACAACAAACAGATCCCCCCTTTCATCCAGAAAGGGAGATAAGGGGTTTCAATTGGTGCTAAGTAGCAGCTGCTCTTAAGGGTTTTAAAAATAAAAATAAGAAAAAAATATAATAATGGAATAGTGGAGCTGTTATGTCGTGTTATAAACGAGTGCTGGTGCTGTGCAGTGAAGTAAAGTGGGTGTAAAGCCGACAGTGGGAATGATAAACGGGAGAGAATCCTCCTAAAGTAAAACCACAGAAATTTCCTCTTTTGGGAGATGTTTGGATTTGTTTTTACCCAGTATTCCCTTCTTCAGAAATGCCTTTTCTGGAGAAAATTCATTCTGCTTTCCATAAAAGCGATGGGGTTTTGTGAAAAAGAACCACTTCTGCTACTAGTTTGGGGTTTTTTTAAGGAAGAGGGAGGCGGGCAGCCCTTTTGGGTGCTCTGGGGTTTGGTGTCTTTGGGATGCTGGGTCCTGTCCCATGGTGTCACCCAGGACAGCTCCAGTGGGACTGTGGTGGGATCTGCAGGGTTTCCTCACTTTCCCATCCATACTTCCTCTGAGGCTGGAATGTGGCTTTGCCTTCTTTCCCCTCCAATTTTCACCTGTAATTCATTGCAGGTTGATATTTATTATATTATCCCCTGGCCAAGCCTGGAGGTATTTTAAGCCCTGGTGGGAGGCCTGGAGGGAGGAATCCCAAACACACCCGCAGGCTGACAAAATTCTCAGTCATAAGCTTTTCTTTTTCAGTAGATAACTTTAAGTAGAAATGGCTAAAATTCCTTCTTGGCATCACTCTGCTGGCATTAGGCTGGACCATGCCTGGATTTGGCCCAAGTTTGTCTAATTAAATGCAGCAGCACCTTCTCTCTATTTTAAGCCTTGAGCTTGGGCACAAATGTCCTGTGAGCAGCTGAAGAGAATTGATGTGATGTATGGAAATTGTTAAGTTACAGCAAATCCTGAGGTTTGCGTGTGGATTTTCCCTTCCCTCTCTCCTGTATGGACACGAGCGGGGTCAGCCTGGCAACTGCCTTCAGCCTTCTGGATTTGGGAGTTTTCCTTTTAACTGTTTCCTTAGAAAGTCTTTTCCCTTTGAACATCTGGAATCAGATGATTGTTGTAGGTCAATTCCAGCTGAGCCATCCCTGTCTCCCATCCCCTTCTCCCATGCCCATTGTTGCCCCACTCCAGGCACTGGTGCAGCAAACACAGCCTGGCACTGGGATGTCCCTTAGGACACCATGGGTCCATGTCCCCTCTCCTGAAGGGACTGGGAAGCTCATCCTGGGATCAGGGCTCTGGGGACAGTGCCCTCTGCACCCTGGCTTGGATCTATCCTGTCTCCATTGACTGTCACTGTGGAATTCCCTCCATGGGTTGATTCTTGTTGGGATCCCTGGCACTGGTGACCCCAGTGAGGAGTTGTCCCTGCCCTGCCCTTGGGCATTGCCCCCTGAGATGTCTCAGCCCAAATCCAGGGGGTGAGGAAGCATTGGGGTGGTCACATATGGGCAGAAGTGCTTAATTTATTGTCTCCTTAATTAGTCCAGCAATTCCTGCTCCTTTCCCTCCTCCCTGGCTGCTCCATGCCAAGGGGGCTGGAGCACAGTGAAATCCTCTGCAGGAGATGCTGGATTGGGAAGTGACAGAGGATTTTGGGGCTTAATTTCAGCCAGAACATGTGGCTCGTTTTTAGATGCTTCTCAAGTCAAGTTGCGGTGCCTTTGTTGTAGTCGAGGAAAGGAGGAAAAAAAAAACCCCAAAACTGGAAAGGCCACACGGTTTAGATGGAATCTCTCCACAGCCAGAGTTGGGGAATTTAATAGGAGGGAGCTATTCCACATTGCCCGGCCTGAGCCAGAGATTAAAACTCACATTTCATTTTTATACACTGTGGTTAATCCAATAATGATTCCGTGTTCCAAACGGCAATAATATCTTTCAGCATAGTTAATCAGAAGAGACTTAATGCTGTCACTATTTATTAACCTTTGTTGAAAAGCAAGAAGTTTTCCTACTAATCTGTGATTGTTGCTCTTGTCAGGCTCTGTCAAGTGCAAACCAGATTTGGCATTTGTTCCGGCGGGCGGGATGCTGCTGCCTTCCCTGCCGGCTGCTGCATCCAACCCCCGTGCAGGGACCTGGTCCCCTGTGCTGCCTGGGGATGCTCTGGGTGCTGGAAGCTTTGGATCCAGCCAGGCTGCTCCCCTCTCTCTCTTCCTGCAGTTTCCAGAGGGTTTCCAGCCTCCAGCCACACAGATCCTGGTGTTTGGGGTGAAGAGGCAGCTTGTAAATTCCTCGGAGTTATGTTTTGGCTGCCTGGGATGTAGCCTGGGGGTGTTTGGGTTAAAAAGGCAGCTGTGCCCCGCCTCAGGTTTATGTTTTGTCTGCCTGAGCCATGGTTTTACACCCAGGACACCCTATCACAGGGCTGTTGGACTGGAGCAGTGACCTCAGTCTCTGATGGTTTGTAGGGGTTAAGTGACTTCCAGCAGCTTCCCAAAAGCTCTGGGAATTCCCCCATCCCTTGTGACCGTCTGTCCTGGGGGGAAGAAGGTGTTGCTGGGCAGATCAAGGGGTTAAGGGGGATTTTGCAAGGGTCATGTGGCAGTGGAGTTGGCTTGTCCTTCACATCCAAAAAGGCATCCCTGAGTGATTCTAGTCCCTGGCAGAGGCAGGTGGGACGCTGTCCTTGGAATCAGAGCCCTGGGCTGGCATTTCCCAGGACGGTGGTCCTGCAGCACCAGGAACTGACGTGGTTTTGGGAATTGTGTGGTGTTTGGAGCTCCGTGCTGATAAAAGGTCAGTGCATGAAGGAATCTCAGCCTTCCGTGTTCTCCTGTTTGGCTCCTGTTGCAGGGAGGCCGGTGCTGGAATTGCCTTGTAGGAGCACCTGGGATTAATGAGCCAGCTTGGTGCCGCGCAGGAATCGATGCTTCCTGCATTAATTGCGCTGTGTTCGAGCTTCAGCTTTTTATTCTGAGTTATGGAGTTACAGGGAGAGATGTCTCTCTTCAGCACAGCCCTGGATCCCATGGGAAAGGGTCCTTTTCCCAGCACCCATCCTGCCACAGTGCGGGTGGCACATCCTCGCTGTGGGATGGGGATGCCCAGCACTGGCTGGGGAGGGACAACCAAAAACCAGGACAAAAATAAACCCCAATTTTTTGCTTCCCTCCCTTGTAATCAGCCAAATGAAGAGATGGATGGTGATGGTCAGTCTGGAGTGGAAAAGCCACCAGCTTTTCCCACCTGTGGGTCCAGCTCTGGTCTGCACTGGGAGATGGATGGAGGGATGGATGGACAGGAGAGGTCAGGTCTCCAAAAAAGGCTGGTGTCTCCTTGCAAGTGGGTTTGCAGCAGCTTTCACATTTATTCACGCATTAATTGCCATTTAATTGCAAATTATTTTTATTTACTTGCAATTATTTCTGATTTCTGTAACTGAGCATTCATGTGGATGGAGAGCAAAGTCTCCCAGCCCCTTGGGGCTTCAGGAACTGTTCTGGAAGAGCAGTTGTTGCTGGTATTTCTTATTTTTAGGGTGGACTAACATCGAGCACTATTCTGATCCTCTTGATCACTCCAACAGGTGCAGTTATTTCACATACAGCCCCAAACAATCCCACTTTGATAATATCACTGAAGCCTAAACATGGTATTTGTATTTTTAGCAAATAGTTCATTCTGGTATTGATTTACGTGTAATGTGGTCCTTGCATGAATAACTACCATAAATCTGGAAGCATTTATTAACCCAAATAGCTGCAAACTCAGTCAAATCCTGTGTGTGTTGGACACAATTACAGAGCTGAAACTGCAAAGTAAAAGAGCAAAACATAAACCTTATTTTTCTGTGACCAACCCAGAGTTTCTTCCAGCTAGTCCATTGATCCGTGATAAGAGGCAAGGGTTAAGATAATTTGGCAAAATGAAAAAGTAGGGAATAAATAACAATAAATGGGATTTCTGATGTGGCCTGTCAATATTTGGGATGGTGCCTGAGTCTGCCTTCCCTGCCTAGCTGGAGAAATTAACTTCTGAACTCAGTAGCTCCAATTTTTTTTTCCTGACTCCATCCCTTGTGCTGATGGGCAGCAGGGACAGGCACTTGTTTGTTATCCAACTGATACTGAGCCCAGCAAAGCTGGGCTTTGTGGAGCCAGGGCTTACAAAAATAGTGTAAATCTTGTTTGGTATTTGTGAAACAGGGATCATATTAAAAAAGCCTCTGAGCCCTCGCTGGTGCCATGTGCCAGACGTGGAGGGCTGGAGTTCGGAGGGCTGGAGGGTTTCTGGTTCTAAATTTAGCCATTTAAAAGAAGATTATGGACTATGCACTTGGGACTTTTAAAAAGGCTTTCACAATAACTCTTGAAAGCCTGATGCCTTTAATCCTAAACTTTAATTTAAAATAAAGAAATCTTTTCAACTCGCCTCTCTCCCCTCCTCCATCCCGCTCTTCCAGGCTGAGGTTCTTCCCAGCTTGCTTACGGAGCAAAGATGTGCTCAGCTCTTTTAATTTCTTATGAAGATATTTATTTTTTAATAGAAAGAAAATCAAGTCAACACTCGAGAGTATACACAGCAGTTTACCACGATAGGAGGAATTAATCAGTCTATAAAGTTCAAAATGTACAAAGAGGGAAGAAAAAAAAACACCCCGACTGATCAAACACGAGGCTCTTCTCTGAGATGTGGAGATAAAAGCCTTTTCCTCCACCAGCTCCTCCACTATTGGCAGCCAGTGGGATCAAGATTTTTTTTTTTTTGTTATGGAAAGCTCGAGATAATTAATGTTGTTGAAAGAGGACCGTTGGGTTGGCGTCTCGCAGGCTGGCCCCCAGTCTGGCATCTCGGGAAGCAGCAGCGAGTCAGGGGGGAGGAAAACGTCCCCCACTGAAGGAGCTGCCAATTTAACGGAGCAATAAATAATATTCAGAGATTAAAAAGAACATTTAAAAGGGGCTGCGGCGCTGCCGGTGCTGTCGAGCCTCTTCCCTGCCTGCAAGGGTGGTGTGCGATCCAGAGCATCCTCGTGGTGTAACTCCTCTGGATGCTCTTCCAGGGCCAAATCCCTGTGTCCTTGTGGTGTAACTCCTCTGGATGCTCTTCAGGGCCAAATCCCTGTGTCCTCGTGGTGTAACTCCTCTGGGTGCTCTTCCAGAGCCAAATCCCTGTGTCCTCATGGTGTAACTCCTCTGGATGCTCTTCCAGGGCCAAATCCCTGTGTCCTCGTGGTGTAACTCCTCTGGGTGCTCTTCCAGGGCCAAATCCCTGTGGCCTGCTGGGCGCTGGGAGCTGTTGGCAGAGCTGCTGTTGGATCCTCCCGTCTCCCAGAGCTGGTTTGGCCGCGTCCTGTGACGGCGCTGGTGTTAAATGTGCCTGCTCCGGGGATCGATAGACGGATGGTCACCCAGGCTGTGTGTGCAGCTCCTCTGTCACAGCCCTGACAGCACCAGAGCAAGATGTGAGCGGGCAGCTCATACATCCAGCGCTCTTTAAAAAGCGGGATGAATTAATTACCGCCGTTAATGACCGGGGAGAGACTTTAGGAAGCTTCAGCTGATGGTTCGGAGGCTTGAGCAGGGAGAGGAACTGAGTAGGTGGCACCTTACAGTGTTGGTGTTTCTGTTCTAGGTCCAGGGTGATGTGGTCCATGGTCTCCATCCACGTGAGACCAACCCGAATTTGTAGGGTTGGATGAGTCCCTGCAGATCTGGCAGAGGAAATTCTTACCTAGCAATGAGGGCATTTAGAGATATCTTTTCTCTGATCCTTTGGTCCTGCATCCCCAAACCTCCCTCCAACACCCCACACTGAGAATCCTCATGGGATGGTGCACCCATGGGCCAGGATGGTCTGGTCCATGTTCCTCATCTTCATGAGAGCAACCAAAATTTGTAGGATGTGAAGGGTGCCTGCAGATCTGCCAGGTATGGATCTGGGGTAAAGATACCTAAATGCCCTCATTCCTAATGAATGGAATCCCTGGATCCTGCATCAGCAGCCCTTCCTCCAACACCCCTAGCCAAGTGTCCTCATGGAATGATGCATGATCCATGGGCTGGGATGATCCCCAAACATCCCAAGTGCACCAGGGCTGCATCAACATCATTACAACGCTGTGGTCGCAGCTGGATTTGCCCCATCCAGGTGTTTGCTCAAGATTGTGTTAATTATGATGATTTTTTAATTGCTTTGAGGGTCTTTTTGTTCTTTCCCAGCCCCCTTTGAAGGAGCTGAGATGGCACAGCTGATCATGCCATCCTCCTCCACCTTTCCTATCCCAGTTATTTGTTATGCAGCATCACCAGGCTTGCTCTCAGACAAGACTTGTCAGCTATAAAAGACACTGGCAAATTTTATTAGTTTGCAGAAGGGTGGTGGTTTTTTTTTTTTCCCTCCTGAAAATATTAAAAAGTCATTTTAGTTTAGAAACCTAATTTTAATTTAGTTAGGTTTTAATTTAATTTAGTTTTTAAATTCATTTTCCGGCAGAACTCAATTTTTCAAGCGTAATTTGATGCCGTCAGTGGCCATAATGTTTAATGTCCTCTCTATAAATTGTGAGGGTGGCTTTGAGATGATTTACAGGATTCAGGGGGATAAAGCCTTCTCCTGGTCCTGCACGTGGGAGAGGCTGGAGAGAAAATGCTTTTATTGTGGCAGCTGCAACAGCCAGGGTGTTACCCACAGAAAAATGGGGAAAACCTCAGTTTTCCTCTCTGCTCAGCACTGCTTGGGGATGGATAGGGAGAGAGATGGCCCTGTACTGGGTGGGAATGCTCCAGGGATATTCCTGGATCTGTGCTGAGATGAGGGGGAATCCCAGCCAGGGTGAAGAGTTTGGGATGGTGACATTATCCCCAAAATCATCTGTTTTCCCAAGAGTGAGCTAAACCATTTCTAGGCATGGATGGAGAGAACTGGGAGGTTTAAATCAGGGCAGACCCTTGGAAAATGCAGCGTAATTGAGTGAAATTCCCTCCCAATTTCATCCCTCGAAGCGTTGCATTTAATTACTGGATTAGAGAAGTCTTCAGACCATGTATTGAACATTATAAATGGGGATGAGATGATTCTGGGAATGGCTTAATGAGGCAGGGGAGATGGGTGAGGATGTCTGTGTGCACCTTTGGGTCAGGGCCACATCGATTTGGCAGAGGAGGAGAAACCCTTTGGTGCTTCGGGGCGTGTGGCCATGGGGTGGGTTTGATTTTTCCCCTTGATTTTGGCTCCTGTGTGGCAGCAGTTGTCTCTGGGAGATGTGCTGGCTCCTGGGAATTTTTGCCTGGTGGAATTGGTATTCATTTTTTGGTGATGAAGCTGCCAGGCTGAGTGTTCACAGATTTGGGGGGAGCATTGAAGAATCTCCCAGTGTGGATTTGGGAAGCCAGGGGTGTGTCTGCTGAGGGGCAGGTGGTTTTGGCCAGGGCTTGGTGCTGCTGTATCTTGGCTCATAATGAACTTTGGGGTTTGCCCTGGTGGGACCTGAGATGTGTGGTTACTCCCAAACTCCAGCCCCCTCCCCCTGTGCCTGGCTCCCTGCAGAGCTGAGGCTTGTGCTTCGTGTCCATTGGATGGACCCAACATTGGATTCCTTTGGTTAATTTTAACTCAGCTGCTGGTGATGTGTTTTAAAAGATGCTGCCAAAATTCCCATGGAAATGGGCCGGAGAAAAACACCTTAAATGATTGTCCTTGATGTGGAGAGGGGATGTGAGCCCAGTCATCATATGAGACACTGAAGAATCCCCATGGGATCTGTCTGCCATGTCCTGGGCTGTGCCACCATCCTCCTGTGCCACGATCTGCCTGTGCCACCACCCACTACAGCTTCTCCTGGTGTCCCCACACTGACTTTGGGCTCCTACCTGGTCCTGATTCCCCTCACAGAGGGGTCCCACCCTGCCAACACCTCCCCCATGTCCCATCCCAAGGCTGCTGTGCCAGCACCAAAGGTGCAATCCCAGTGCCCTGCTGAGGTGCCTGTCTCTCCCAGTCCCTCCCAGCGAGATGCCATCGCCCGGCGTCCCCCGGGTTGTCATGGTTACTGACGCATGGGACCCCAGGGACCCGGCTGGGAATTAATGGCAGCCCGGGATAAAGGATTCCTGTCTGGGCCGAGTTGAT
The DNA here is from genome assembly GCA_013399835.1 of Leptocoma aspasia. NCBI lineage: Eukaryota > Metazoa > Chordata > Aves > Passeriformes > Nectariniidae > Leptocoma > Leptocoma aspasia. The sequence goes on from VXAX01007279.1 coordinate 167,811, forward strand.
GGATTACATTGATGTGCCATTTGTCATAGCGTAATTGTTTTGGCAAATGTAATACCCACTCGTATAAACATTGTGCTGCCTTGCTAATAAAACTGAAAATAGGAAGAGAAAGGATGATGCAGTGTTATGGTCAGGCAAAGAGACGCCCGCCTCCGCTCCACGCTGGCACCAAGGGCTCCTGCTGGACACCTGCCCCAGCCTGCCCTCTCCATCCATGGAAAACGGGCAAAGTGACCATGAGATCCTCGTGGGATGGGGGTGTGGCATCGTTTTGCCCATCACTGCCTTTGTTGTGGGGTCAGACACGTTCTTCGCCCCCAAATGGGCACAGGGACCCCGAGGGTGCAGAGCCCATCCCTGCCTGGGTGAGAGGTAAATGAAGCTGTGGCACTTTTGGCATCTGAGGGGCTGCTTTCACCTTGAGGGAGTTTATAAATGGAGGGTTTGTGGCACGGTGGGCACCTGTCCCCAGATGCCACCCCCTGCCCTTGCTTCAGGAGCGCCAGGGTCTGACACTGCCAGGAGCAGCTGGTGCCCAAATCCCCAGGTAGTTTTGCTTTCTGATTAATCAGCCCCTGGATTAGGAGCCCAGCAGGGCTATCAGATGGAGATGAATTGCTCATCCTCCTGTGAGCAGTTCCTGGTGCTGGAGTCAATGGAGAGGGCTTGGAAAGCCTCTCCAGCCACCCCAGCTCCTTACCCAGGACCCTGGGTCACTGTGAGGATCATCATCCCTGCACACACAGCTTGCCTGGCAGTCAGGTCATGACACTGTGCCCATGTTTTGGAGTTCAGGGCCATCTCGCCCATCTTCTCCCATTTTTCTGCCATGAAAAGCAATGAGGATGAGGAGGAAGAATAACCCCCTTTGTTGCAGCTCCACAGCCCCCTCCTAAATCCTGAGGTGGTTCAGCAGCCTTGTGCTTTACACACCCATCTCTCCAAATGTTTTGGAAGTTTCTGGTTGACCTGATTCATAGAAAAAAAAAAAGAAAAGATAAACACCCTTTCTGTGTTTGCAGTCATATGTAATTTTTATCTCTTGACCTTTAAACGTAAGCAGCAGTAAAATGAAGAACTATGGCAGTCATTTAACACCCTGCCTGTACTAACTGGTTTCTGCCTGTGAGCCGTGGTTTTAAATTGGCTAATGCAGAATACTTGCAGAGCTAATAATAATTCAGATTACTTCTGTCAGCTATTCCGGTTTCATGGGTAATTTAGTAGTTGAATAAATTTTTAAAAAAATTCATTCGTTCCCATGCACTGTTATGAATCAGTAGATGGTTTACCATTGGCAGCAGTAACTGTAAGAAGATTTAAATTGCTACTGAAAAGGATTTGAGTGAAGGTAATGTTTTATAATGTTCTAAGCCATATGCACTACTTTCAGGCCTCATCAGTTTTACATTGATTCCTAGTGAAGTGTTTAATTGCATCATGAATGCAATATAATTCAGTTCTTTTTGCTAATATGGTATATATCTCAAAGTGATATACAGCAGTGACAGTGAAGACTCAGGGTTTTCTTGGGATTTTAAAAGATGCCTCTGTGTGTGTTTGCACGCGTGTGTGCACATCTGTGCGTGGCCGGGAGCATTTTCCTTGGAAATCTCAGGGCTCTTGGTTGGGTGCTCGGTGCCTAGAGCTGCTGGCTCTCCAGGGGTGTCTGCATGGGCATCAGCAGGTAGGGATTTCCACATTTAAATATATTTACCCCGTATAAAAATAAATTTTAAAATATGGAAGATGCATATTGAAAGTTCAGCTCTTACAACCTGGCTGCTCTGATGTTGGCCGGTGCTTGTTGGGCAGCTCAGCTCCAGCCCCAGCACTGTTTTGGTTCTTCCCAGCACTGCTCATGCCTGTGGTGGGAGATGGAATCCTGGTCAGAGGCACAGGTGTGATGCTGTCAGAGCCTTGTGGGCAGTGGATTAAAAAAACCCCACGATTTCATGTTGATGTAAGACAATTTGAATCCATCCAGGAGCTCTTGGGGACGTGGCAGGTAGCCAGCCAGCAGGAGGGAGCTGTGTGCTGGTGCTGCAGCTCTGGAAGCCCTCATCCTGACACAAAGCCCATTCCTGTGCTGCTGCCAGGCTCCTGGAGCTGTGCAGAATGAACTCTGTGCCCCTCGGTGGCCCTGTGCTGGCCCTGGTGCCCTTCCCTCCTTCCTGATCCGTCTGCTCCCTGCAGGGCAGGGACCTTCCCTCTCCCCCCAGCTCCCTCTTGCTGCTTCTGCTCATTACAATTTCATCAGTTAATTAAGGATTGGACCCTGGTGTCATACTGGTGGGAAAACTGAGGCAGTGCTGGCTGGGATTTTCCCATGGGAGAATGCCAGCTCTTGGCTCCAGCAGAGTAAGCATCCCCCATCCCTGCCATAACCCCGATCTACCTGCCTGCACTCTGCTGTCAGCTCTGTTTTAATTCCAGAATTTCCATGGTTTTCTGAGGTGAGGAACACCCAGTGCTAGCAGGGACATGTCCCTGGGGATGGCTGCCGTGGGCTGCTGCTGTGCACCTGCTGCTTTTGCCTTTGGGAATCTTGTATTTCAGATGGAATTACTTGTTCAGGATGCAGCATCCTTTACTTTGGTTTGCCATCACGAGCAGGGAAATCCTGCCCTGGGCAGAGACCTTGGCTTGGGCCCGTGGGGCTGAGGGAGGTTGGTGAGAGCAGGATCCAGCCCCACATTTGGAGTATTCCCACAGAAAGCTCCTCCTTGGCCACGGTGCTCCCCATGGGCGCTGCAGGGGCCGGGACGCGTTCCTGCTTTGCAGCCTAATGCGATATCAAAGTCACTAACATGATTATGCTTATATATCATATTAGGGAAAATGAATACTAATTCAATACAAACTACTAATTCAGTAGAACAGAAAATTGCTGAGAGAATAGAAAATTGCTGAGCGTGCTGAAGCTGGGCATGGCTGGGAGGAGTGGCGCTGCCTCGCTCCGTGCTGGAGAGCTTTTCCACAGTGGCTGTGGCACAGTTGGCCAGGGTGACACGGAGCATCCCGGGGTGTGTCAGTGCCACAGCTGAGCCAGAGAGTGGCTCTGGAGGTGGCTTTGCCATGGAGCTGGGGAGAGAAACCCCCCTTTGCTTTTGATCTGGAAACTTGTGGCCGGGGATTGGGAGATGTTAACTGGGAGCTGTGTGAGAACTGAAGCAGGAGAGCAGGAAAATGGCTCCAGGTGCTGATGGGAAAGGGGGGAGTAAAGCTGGTGTGGGAGGGTGAGCTCCTGATGGAGCCGGTGTTTTGTTTGCTTTTCCTAATGCATGGATCCTGTCTCGTTCCTGGCCTGCTGCTGAGCATGGACTCCTCAAGCTCCAGGGGAGCAACCCTGGGGCTTCCCATGGTCCAGCTTTTCCCCTCAGAGTCAGCTTCGTATTCCCACATCCTCCTCATGACATTTCTGCCCCACGACATTCCCTCTTGGTATCTCAGATGTGCTCCCCATCCCAGTTCCTGCTGGAAACTGGCCATGGAGTCTCCTGCTCCTCGGGACAGTTCCTCCCACTGGCACTGCCATGGGCTGGGGGCTCAGGGAGCTTCAGGGGCTCAGTGAGAGGCAGCTGCTGATACAGGAACTACATATCTGGCTCTTGGTTTAATTGGCTTCTCCTTCAAATCATTAGTCCTTGTACAAATTTTCAGGCCACAATGTTTCCCGGAGCCGCGCAGCATTCCCAGGTTGTGGCGGCTTCCTTGGGTCTCCATCCCTGGCCAGGACACTCAGTCCCATGGTGAGGGCACCCAAATGTCTCTGATTTACTTCTAAATCAAGAATTTCATTGCAATTTAATGCAGCTGCTGTGGGTCCTCTGCACCATGGGGACAGAGCGGGGTCCTCAGTGCCCAACCCTTCACATCCTCCCATCCCACACAGGCACCTTTGGACATGAGCATGGCTGGTTCTGGAAAGGCCAGGTATTTACCCAGTTCAGAGAGAGCTGTAAGTGGGACACACAATGTCTCTCTACTAATATGGTAGGAGAGTCTTATTGTATTAGCAATTTCCCATCAGATCATGTCATATTAGTATTGTATTGTATTAGTATTTGTTTTCACTAATGTGATGTGAAAGTTGCTAATATGATAAGACTCCTGCATTGTATAGTGAAAACAAATATTAATATGATAGGATGGAAAATAGCTAATAAGAAACTAAGTTGCTAATCTGACGTGATGGATCTCCTAAAGGAATTGGTTGTAGCTTTCCTGTGCTTTTCCAGGATCACCTTCAACCCCGCTTGGGGTGGGGGACGGGAAGGCAGCAGCACTGGTGGGTTTTAAAGGGATGAATCCACCTGGAAAGGAAGAACATCTCCTTTGGGCTTAAATCCAGGCTTTTGTTAGGCAGAAGAAAAAAAGAATCGCCTGTTTATGGGAAAGCCCTTGTCTGCTGGAAACCCAAGGGTCCTGGGGCAAGCTGATCCCTGGGAAACACAGCAAATATGAATTTAGGGAGCACAGAGCCTCTGACAACCCAGGAGGCTGCCCCAAGCTGCAGTTATACCACAGTCTAACTATGACAAGACATAACCACCAGTTCCCTAATTTTATTTTATTTTTTCCCCAGTCACCAGAGCAAAATATCAATTTCTGACACAGAGAGCCCAGGGTAGGTGAACCAGAGCTAAATAAAAATAAACATTAAACAATTATTGGAATTTAGCTTTATTTAAAAAATCAGCAGGGTTGAGGGAACGAGCCACCTATTAGCGGGGAAAAAAAAGCTATTGGGCTTTTTAACAACATGCTGTTTCTTGGCGGAGGCTGGGATTTGGGCTGTGCACAATCATGTTATTGATTAAAGATGATGTAGCAGCAGCACAATTATATCACAGTTTGTGCTCGCCGCGGTGGTACCGTTGGCCTCTCATTTGTCTGTCGGAGATTGGTTTGTTCGCCTTGCCTTTCCTGGGTGTTGCTCCTCTCTCTGATGGGTCCCCTGGCACCGATGGAGGAGGCTCGGGGCACTCAGGGACTTGGTGCTGTCTCTGTGGTGAAAATGGCTTTAATTGTTTCTCGTTCCCCCATTCTGTGTTTAATGGTAATTCCGGTTTATGCGCTGTCGACCGTGGTGACGCCAAAGTAGGGGAATGTTGGGGTTTTGCAGGAATTGAACGGCCTGGGATGGATCAAGAGAAGCAGCAGCTCAGTCTAGGGGAAGGTGTCCCTGCCTGTGGCAGTGGGGTTGGAACAAGATGATCTTTAAGGTCCTTTCCAAGCCAAACCATTCCGTGATTCTGTGACCTGCGGTGGCTCTCACCCTGCACCGCAGAGTCTGGTGTTTCCCTGAAATCAGACCAGATCCAGCCCAAGCTGATGCTTGGGGTGCCATAGCAGGCAGAGCCACGGGGAAAGGCTGTTTTAAAGCATTTCCAGAAAGTTCTGTGCTGGAATTAAGAAGCCAGCATGAGAGGATGGAAAGGGGCTGTGCGGAGCGAGCGGGTGGCTGGCGGGAACGTGCGCCTTCCAATCAGTCTATAATGCAATCAATTCGGTATATCCCCAGTGAAACAGCAACATTTATTTAACGTCTTTTATAGAGCAGCTGAGTTTTATCACAAATCACATTCCATTTCTATTCTTCGGGGACCCCTTGAAGGCTAAAACGCACTTACTTTCCTCCAAGGAAGTTTACCAATTCTTCAATAAAGCCCCATTTGCGTCCGTATGTAAAATTGACACATTTATTGAATATTAAACATTTGCCTGTTGCCTGTGCACTTCTTTTGACTTTATCTGGTGCCCTTAAAAGTCGTTAAGGGAAGGATATATCAAAGTCATAATAAAGGCATATTTATGGATGGGAAGAGGATGCTGGAATCTGCTGGAGGGGTTGGTGTATCCTGTTCAGTGGCTCCATCCTTGGAGCAGCCCTTTTTTCCCCACTGTCTCTTGGCAGTAACCACTTGGCTGTGTATTTGCTCTGATTCTCCTAAAGGAATTTCTGTACTCAAAAGCTGTTTGGTTTCAGGTGCTGGTCAGGGTCGTGCCAGGTTGCAGGAATACACTTTTCCAACCCAGAGTCAGTCCAGCTAATTAGTAGGAGGTCAAATAAAACAAGTTTTTCTTTTATCACTGTTACTAAGTGCTGTTGTAAATCAATTAAAATGTATTCTAGTAATTCTATTTTTCCTTGGCGACCCTGTTTAAAGAAATACTGAGCCATTAACAGCATTTTCCACAGGTTTGTTTGTGTGCTTCTGAGAGAATATTGAGCTGTTGCTGTTGAGTTTGGTGCCCAGTGATGAGCTCAGGATCCTGTCCCATCCCACACTCTTCCCACAAGCCATGCAAGGTCTCTGCATCCATTTATTTGGAGAAAAGTGCAGGTTTTTTGAAGGTAGTAAGGAGGGAATTTTCTTTTCCTTGAAGCATGGATAGTCATGACAATGGTTGTTCTAATTATTAATTGGTGAAGACGCAGCCACCGCCTTTGAGCGCATTCCCCAAGTTGTTTTTTGGGGAGTATTAACTCAGGAGGATGTGAGAGCAGTGTGTGGTGATCCTGCCTAAACAGACCTCTCAGTCCAATCCCTAAAAACATGGCAGCCTTTGTGCAATGGAAAAACCTGGGTGGCTGGAGGAGAAAATTTGCCAGGAGCAAAAAAATGGGGGATTCACCCCTTTATCTGAGCCATCTGTTCCCTCTCTCTCTTTCTCTCTCATTCCCTGCCTTTTCTCTTCTTTAATTCACATTATTTTAAGTACCATATAGGAGTCTAGGCTGGCTTGCCCTGCTCTAGGGATAATTTCTCCCAGGCCACTGGCTAATTGAGGATGCCTCATTGGACTGGGAGGTGGCTGCTGGGTGGTTTCATTGACTCTGGAATGTCAGCAGAGCACAAACAGCCACTTGCTGGTGGCCACCTTGGCAGCTCAAACACCCACCCTGCTCCATCAGCCTGGAGAGGTGAAGGTGCTCCTAAATCCCATCTGGAGACAAATCCCTGCCATGGGAGATTAACTCTTCAGCTCCGTGTTTTGGTAGCCTTTAGGAGAGTCGTCCCCAACCCATCCTTATTGTTGTCTATCAGTTGTGCTTATCAAGAATGAACTTAATAAATTAGTACTTTGTTGACACTTCCCAGGATGGGACCAAACTATCGGGTTTTTTGGTTTTTTTGGTGGGGCTGAATTTACCAGAAGGAATAAGGAGCATTAAGTTGGAGATTTAGGAGTTGCTTGGTTGTTCTGATTGTCCCTCCTTTGGAGCAAGGTGACTCTTGGAATGCAGTTGGCTGCAGGATGAGGTTTGGCTCCTGCTTTGCCGTGGTTACAGCTCCATCCTTGGATGCTGAATTATAACATTGGGTTAGAAATTTAAGTTCCTAGGGCTGAAACACCCCAAATTATCCCAAATGGAAGAGCAAATGGGTGTGCAGCAGACCTTCAGAGGAGCCAGCCCATCCTTGCAGGGGAGACAGATTTTTAGGGCACTTGTCCATTTAATTTATAAAAGAAATAAATAATGAATGTCACCTGAACGGAGCTCCAGTAAACGCAGCTCATCTGGAATGTATAATAAAAATAATATACAGCTGCCTCTCAGCAGCTCCCAACTCACTGCTGGGTGGGAGGAGAAGCCCCTTTGCCGGGATCCTGCTGCTGGCACGACCCTCATCCCGCTCAGAAATCCCCAAAAGCAGCTCCCGGCACAAATAACCTTCCCAGTGCACCGAGAGGCTCTTCTTTATGGGTGAGGGAAAGTGCTTAAAATGCTTAGAGGGAATAAACAGCTTTTAATGAAGTTACATTGCCACATAATGGGTATCATAAAATTGCCTTCATAGTACAGGGTCCCAGGATGGCTTTTATTATCGACTGAGCAGGAATCCTGTCTGTAAAGCTCCGGCAGCTGCAGAGAGGAGAATGCAAAGTCTTCTTAAATTACCTGATTGAAATAACTGGCAAATATTCTGCTTTGCTGCTTTGTTGAAGGCAAAGCTGCCTTTGGGGTGGTCTGTCAGACCTGGTTTGCAGCTTCTGAAGAACACAGGAGTTTCATTGCAGCAAAACAGATGTTCATCTTGTTTCTCTATCGGCTGTTTGATGAGAGATTTATTGCTCTTCTGCTGGGCTGGAGCTCCTCTGCTGCGGAGTCTATTAGGCAGCCCAGGAGCTGGCGGGGAGCCAGGGAAGCCACGTTTTGATGAAACCCATGAAAAAGCCTGGGCTTGGAAGGCGCCAGTAATAATGCATCGGCTAGACTTGGATCGGGCAATTGATTGCCGTGATTTGATTTATTGATCAATACCCTCAAATTTGGCGTCTGAGAAGCTGAACTAATCTTTAACTGCTGTGAACATCTCTGCCTGGTGGAGAATTAGAGCTGATAAGGAATGTATGAAAGGAATCTGAGCTTATCTTAATCACACAGTGCCCCGGCGCTGCCTGCGCCGAGCGGGAGGGGATGTGTGCAGAACACAATCACCAGGCAGAACAGAGCAGATCTATAAATTGATGGAATTCAAAGCCTCCAGCATCGATTACCATTATAACAAACAGTGGTGCGCTGAATGTCTGATTATTTTTAGACAAAGATTCTGTGCTCTCAGCAGCAATTTTGCTGATGCTGTCACTGTGTCAGATGTCTGTTGTTGATTGCAATTAGATGCGATACAAAAAAAAAAGAAAAATTTAAAACTATCTCTGCCTATAGTTTTATTTCCACTTATTAAATCTCCTCCTTTGTTTGCCTCCTCCTAATGTCTGCAGCTGGATGAAATATTGCATTACCAGAAGAGATCTCGTATATTCAGTTGGGTATAATCACTTTACAGATCATTGGATTATATCTGATATGGTTCAGATAATCCTGGGGAAATGTGGGACATTTACTCTGCCTTGGTTAAATAAATGCGCCCTGGTTTAGGGTTTTCAGTGTGAATCTGCATAACATTTGGGTTTCTGAAACAGGGTCTGCAGCCCTCCCAATGATCCAATTCTATTAAAGCACTAATCGATTCCCTATGACGTCAGTCTGCTTTCCTGCTGGTCCAACGTGGATTTATCCTGTCCTTTTAAAATGGCTTTTGGAGCTGCCACAGCACAGGCTTGAATGGTTCAAGCAATGGTCACTACCAGCAGTGGTGATGGGGAGTGGGCAGTGGGGAGCAGGGCACATCAGGTGCCACAGTTTGGTGTTCCAGGGTTCTGTGTGCCAGGATCCCAGGAGCATCCATTTGTTTGGTGCTTTCCAGTTTCCCTCCAGTCCTGGTGTGTGGCTGAGTGGCCACATTTGGGACTGATCAATGTCGTGGGAATGTCTCTACAGGGAAATGTGGCTGGGAAAGGGTGGTTTCCAAATGGCTCTTCCCGATGGGGAAAGCTCTTGGGGAACCCTTGTGAACCACAAATGGGGGCTGTGAGTCCATACAGGCATCAGGATTGGGAGTTCCCTGGGGAGCCCTGCTGGACCAGGCTGGGTTTGTTCTGCTGGGTGCTGGGCTCTCTCCCTGCATCCCACACTTGATGCTGGTACAAGATATTTGTGGAATCTCACATTTAACTTCAACCCCAGGGAGGGGCCGTGGGCTTTGGCATGTGGCTGCGCAGTGGCCATGGCCCTGGCTCTGACCTGGTGGCCAGAGGAGCAGAAGGTCTCCTCTTGAACGTGACCTCATCTTGCGCAGCCACGCGCGGCTCCGGGGCTTGATGGAAAAATGCAGCGCGGCGGCGGAGGAGTTATGTGCTGCTGGCAGCTGGTGTTTTCTTTCTTTGGGAAATCTAATATATTGATTAGCTTTCTTCAGAACAGCATCAATAAAGTGTATAATGGCATGGCTGGTGCCTGCGGCGTCTCCTCCCCTGGTCTTGAGCCCCCCTGGAGCCGGGAAGGATCTTGGCTGCTCCGTGCCAGGCTCCACGTCCCGTCGGCTGCTCCTCCCTTTCCTGGCATCCACGGGCCCTGCTCTGCCTGGAGAACATGCTTGGCTGGACACCCTGATCCTCTGCAGGGAGGGCAGCCTTGCTCCACCTCCTCCTCCTCCCATCCTGTGTCTCTGTGCTGCCTCTGCCTCTGGCAGCTTTGGCTCAATCAACTCCAGCATGGAGGTACTTGGCCAAACCCTGGTAAATATTTCCAGGGTCTGGATACACCATGGGGGACGGTTGGGATGTACCTGTCCTGGTCATCCCCAGACAGTGAATGTCACCAGTGGAGCCACCATCACTCAAGGGGGGTCGTGTGACTGGTGCTTTTGGGGAATGTTGGGTGTCAGGGGAGCTCATTGCATCCAGCAGCACATGGATGCTCTGCCTGTGCCATCATGGTCCTCTTCCCAGCTGTATCCTGGCCCATGGATGGCAGCTCCAGCCCTGTGGTCACGACTGGGGAAGATGGAAGGATCCATTAAAGTGCCTGAGAGAGTTTAGAGGTTGGTTTATTGTTGTTTATGTGGTTGTTTTTCTTTAAGCTGATTGATTGCAATAATGAATGGGGCCCAGAAATCAGCCAGAGCGGCGGCTCGAGGCCACCGCTGGATTTAAAGTCCTGGTTGGCTTCAAACCCTCTCCACTATTTTAGCTCTCACTGGTAAAATACACAGAAAACTGGCAGGATCTTATTTAGGGCCCTCCCAAGCCCAGATCTGCCCTGGGATGCCAGTGCTGGAAGGAGGTGGTGCTTGCCAAGAGCTGTTTTATGAACTGTTGCCTTACTTATTGTTCCATGGTTCGCTGGAGAGCGAATCCATCTGGAGCCACGGCCATTCCACCACGTGGTTCCTTGGCATCATGCACCAGGTAAAGGCAGCACCTTCACCCAGGATTGATCCCACTTATGGATGCTTTTATTTTATTTTCAAGTCTGATCCACTTGTGAAGGGCTGGAGGAACATCCCTGTGCCCGAGTGCCCTGGGGTGGAGGTGTCCAGGCTGCATCCCACCAGCCAGGAGCCTGGAAGAGTTTTCTCTGCTTCCCAAGCTTCTTGCAATGAGCTCATTTCAAAGAGAGATTTTCAGGGCAAATTGACAGCTGATGACTATGGGAAGATGTTTTCCAAAGGAGAAACAATTTACGATAATTAGAAATTTATAAAATGTCTTTAAACATGGTGGTAATGGGGATAAGAAAACACTTGCTGCAGTGTAATCAGTTATTAGCAGCTGATCATTTATCTCGATGGATAGTTGCTGCTGGTACAGGAGACACGTGATAAAAGGACTCTTGATTAACTAATTTGAATATCTTTTGAGAACAAATTCTGAGTTCTCTTTTTTCTCCATTGTAACGGATCCGTACATCTGCGAGATAAACATGGAATGAATATGGAAATGAATATTATTGTGGGAGTGTAGCCCTCGCACGCTGCTGCCGCCGTCCCAGCCCTGGCCTTGGGAAGCTGCCTGGGATGGATCTAATGGGGAAGGGGCCTTAAAGAAGCTGGCTGGGAGGAGCTGAGCCTGCATCCCATCCTGTGGGATTCAGGGGAAGCCTGGTGGGGGATTTGCCAGGATGTGGGGTCTGGAGGGACAGGACCAGGCTGGGCCCTTCCATCAGCCGCTCTTTGGCTTCTGGAAGGACCAGGATGGCAAAACTCTGGAGCTGCCTGTGAGCACCAGCAGAACACCAGAGCTTGTGATAGCATTCCTTGATAGATGGGTTTTTTAAGCACACAGCCTGTTCCTGCCTCCCTGGGAATGGGAATCTGATGCAGGTCTCAAATCTCTGCCCTCTGCAAGATCCCATTACGGCTCCTCTGATAACACTCTGTAAACCCCGATTCCATTTTAGATGCTGAAACCTCACTCTCAGCATCTGTGCCCTGGACCATTGGCGGCCCTGGGATGGGCCTGGGGTGACCAGTGGCACCAGTGGGCACCGATCCCTGCTCCCTCTGCTGCTGTGCCATTTGCTGTGTGCCCACAGGTGCCAGGGGTTAAAGATGTGGCTGGAGCAGTTGGGAAAGCACAACAAGCTTGTATTCCTGTTTTCTGGCGCAGCAGGCAAAGGGAGGAGGTGGCTGCTGGTGGGGGTTCAGGGGGATCTGGTCCCAGTCCCTCTCGGTTGCCCTGGCAGCTCCCAGCCCTCCATGCCCTTGCCGGGTTCCAGAGCAGCTCCTGCTGCCTGCGAGTTATTCATCGTCCTCAGCCACTAATGGACTCCATTCAACTGCTTCTCCCTCATTCCCCCCCCAGTGTGATTCATGTAGTGGCTGGAAGCAGATTCCTTTTGGCAGCGAGAGTCCCAGATATTTTATATTTACGCATCATTTTCTTCCCGGGATCTCAATTTTTCCTTTCTCTCATCTCCCCCTTTCTCCTTTCAGCTCCATCCACGCTCAGATGGGGTCGTGGCTCTGGTTCCATCACCCACCATCCCCTCCCCACATGCTGCTGAGGGTGGGGGGTGCTGGATTCATCCCCTCCTGCGGGAATGGGAAGGGGATGCTCGGAGGTGTTGGCACTGCTCCTTCTCAGCTGTATTTACTGCAGTGAGGAGCAAAGTCCACGTAGCTGTGGATGCAGTTTACAGGTAATTAAACTCAGCTTGGTGAGGATTTAAACATTAATATTGATGCTAAAGTTTTTAATAAAATATAGGGAAAGAGAGAAAGAGGTATTGATTCCTATAGGCTTTTTTTTTTTCTTTCCTCTGGCTTCATTGTCACAGGGAATGTGTTGATGTGTTGGTGAGCATGAAATTAGGGTGTCCTGTGCTGGCACAGGGTCTGCAGATGGGGACAGATATGATCCCAGAAGAACAGTTTGGGAAAGACTTAGGAAAATGCATTTGGGATTGATCCATATGGTGAGACTGTTCCTGACCCGGCCCTCCTGGGCATCCTCTGTGATAGGCACAGGCTTGGGGACCACATCCATTTCTTGGGAATGGTGCTGAGCCTCCAATATTTCCGTGTCTGCTTCTGCATCCCGTGTGTTGCTCTCCGTTGTGGCTGGCTCAGGGCACAACCCCTTTGACCAGGCCACTGTCTGTGTGTCTGGGCTCATTCCAGCCTTGTTCCCATTCCCACTGTAGCCTTGGGGGTCCCTGAGATCCCCCAGTCCTGTGGTGCCACCGTGGCCATCCAGCCCCTCCGCAGCCGTTCCCTCGCTGCACCAGAGGCCGTTAAAAAGATGCTGACGGCCGTTTTTCACTCCCTGCTTCTCTGTATACACACAGGACCCGGCTTTATCTGCTTTCTCGCCAATATTTTTTTATATAACAGTGAAATATTTATATTGTCCAATAAAAGGCAGTAACTTGCAATCTCGTGCAAATTCATCGGAGACCTGGAGCTTCGTTGTCTGAATTTTCCACCCGGCAGTGACCCCTGGTAATTGGCTCCATACATCTTTGGCATCAGGGATTTACATACAGGGAAGGGGGTGATGGATGGCTGGGGTCACCCCCCTGCCTTGTGGCCTGGCTGGCAGGCTGCTGGCTCCCTGTGCCAGGTGTCCTGCCCCACATCCCATCACGGCATAGCCAGGTGGTTTTTGGTGATGCCAGGGAGGAAAGAGCCAAACCCCTCATGATTCAGGCAGCCACAGCTTAAATCCCCACGGTGCTGGGGTGCAAGGGTGGTTTCATGGGAGTTTTGAGGTTTTGCTGGGACATGAAGATGGAGCAAACTGCAGATCCTGCGGGCCAAGACCAGCTGCTGGTCCTGGGGGAGGTGGCTCCTTCCATCACAAACGAAATTTGCCCCAAAAGTGCCCATTTTGGGAGCAGGACACGGTTGAATCACCAGCAGCCAGAGCCTGGGGCACAGCTGAGCCCCAGCCAGACACCTCCTGACCTCAGCCAGCAGCACCTCAGCCCCTAATTTATCAAAAAGCAATTAATAACCACCCCCGTGCCCAGGTTTTACAGTGTCTGTCTCTTCCCCCTGACTGCAGGGCAGTAATTAGAGTCTGTCTAATGAGGTTTCCATTGCTGGAATACATCCTCTCACCATATCTCCCCACCAGACAAAGCCTTTGCCACAGTTTATGGTGCCAACCTAAATTTTTTCCAGCTATTTTCACCCTGGTACAAGCTGGATAAGGACCAGGACATCCCCTGGGCTGTGGAATTTACCAGGCAGCACCCAAGAGTTCTCTTCCCACCGCATCCACCCCATCATTTTTATTCGACTTTATTTTTTTCCTACATTCCACCAAAATTAAAAAGCCATCTATATCTTAAAAACCTTATTTATGAACACTTAAGCGTAAGTAAGTCATCGTTGGATGGCTTCCCTCCCTGCTGATGGATGGAATCTGGCACCGAGGTGGACCGGGAGGGAAATCTGGCAATACAATATGCTGTGCTTGACTATTTTGACACTCGGAGTGCGATGTTTTTTTTACAGTTACTGATGAGCTTATGGCACTGCTCCTTTTGGAGAAGCGAGGAGGAGGCTGGGGCTGAGAATATTGATTAGCGAGCTCCTGATTATCTCAACAGCCCTCTCGGCTTGCCTTTTCTTTTGTGGGGAATACAGAATTCCTTCAATTATTCATGTGAACCCCCTTGTCGATACCGCCAGCGCGACACCGAGCAAAACTGGTCCGGGGGAATTGTATTCCTCAAATTCAAGCTCCAGCCCTCCGAAACCCCCTTTATTTTATTTCCCCCCCCTATTTTTCTTGTTGTTTTTGCCCACCTTTTGTTTTTGTTTTGTTCCAGAAGGAGCTTCATGCCATTGCTTCGGTGCTGGCAGGGTGGTGGGGGGAAAGTGCGGAGCCTAGTAAACATTTAAATGAACTCAGTTGGGAATTTAGGAAAAAATGCACCTGAGGTTCAGGAGATTTGCTGTTAGGGAGTTACCTCAGCAGGACGGTGGATTTCCCTCCCCAGCAACGAGATTTTTGGGAGCTGTAGTCATGAGTGACTAACAAAAGGGAAGTTAATTGGCCACAAAGACAAATTTTAGCCCCTAACCTTGGGGTTTGGGGATTTCTGGCTCTCACCACTTCTGGTAGCTCTGTTGGGTGGGCAGAGCAGGGAGAAAGGGGCTTCTTGGGGGGTGCAGCATCCTGCTGGATGCGGGATCCACCTGGATGTATCCCAGCAGCGCGGGAGGGAATTTTGGGTTTCGAGGCGTTTATAAAAAGCAAACGTTGAGCGTTCGGCGCGGAGCTGCTGGCACCCAGCTCGCAGCCCAGATGGGGGGAGATGGGTTGTTTGTTAGAAAAAATGAATTAAAAAAAGATGAGAAAGGGGGAAAAAAAAAAGAGCAACTCTAAAATAGCTTTTCTTGGAGGCTGTGTGGGGAGGGGTGTTTCTACCAGCCTGGCTGGGTGGGAGGGAAAACTGGCAGCGTTATAGGGAATGCTCAGAGGAGAGCTGGGCAACGGGGACAGGACCTGCACTTGCCACCCATGGTCCTGGAGATGATCCCAGGTCTTTCCCGCCCTGCTGGCTCTTAGGGGGGTTGAAATGGGGAGAGCCCTGGGAGGGACAGACTGGACAGAGCTTCCAGGCAGGGCAAGGAGCCACCAGTGCTGGGAGGTGGCAGAAGGGGCCAAGATGCATCCGGGAGGTGCTAGGGTGTGGCTTGGAGATGCCATGGCATTTTCAGGAGTTGCCATAGCATGGCCAGGAAGCGCAGTGACATATCCAGGAGGTGCCATGGCCAGGAAATGCCTCGATGTAACCGGGAAGTGCCATGGTGTGGCCAGGAGGGGCCGTGGCACATCCAGGAGATGCCGTGGCACGGCCAGGATCCCAGGATGAGGTTGCAGTGGGGGATCTGAGGAGGAGCTGGGTGGGACAACATGGTCTCAGCCCATCATGCTGCCAGGGAAGACTTCTCCATCCTGCCCCAGGTGCTCCACATCCACGTGAGCTTTGGCTTTGGTCCCCGGTACTGGCGAGAGTCTCATGGCACTTCAGGACACCTCTTTTCTGCCTGGCAATTTAGTGTTTTCTTCAGGGGCTGCTTCCCCTGCTCCTCTAATGTGCTTGGATGGAAACCCCTGGAGAGCTGCTGGTACTCCGAGCTCGCCAGCAGCGACACATTAGGCTCTGTCATCTGCTGAGCATTACCTGGTTTTAAATCTGTCTCTTTGGAGCTACGGAACTGCATAGGAAAATATTAAAGTAAACAATAAGTGGATTTACACAAATGTGACTGATTTCCATATTTTTCATCACTTCATTTTATTACTGGGTTTACTGATATGCTCATTTATTTATAGAGCAATTCAGTATTGATTCATTCCGATGCACTGTGCATAAACACATAAAAGAGAGTGATAACAATAGGAATACATTTTCAGTCTTTTAAATACTGCATTTTTTCCAATAGTCTTCATTAGATCCGCTCCAGGAATATGAGCAATGTCCTTCGGGAAGCCCAGCCAGCCCCTCCACCCAAGTGGCTCCAGATTTATGGAGGTGTCAGGGAGAACAGGATGTGATTCCCAGCTCAGCAGCAGCTGCTTCCCCAGCTCTGCCACCTTCCTCCCACCAGGGAGTTTTTCCACAGAAGGTTTTGGGGGATTTTATCCCCAAAGGTGGATTCTGCTCCCTTGAGGTTGGGTTTCTGGGCTGCTGTGGTGCCAGGGGGTGCAGGGTGGGCACATAGAGATGCTGCTGCTCCTGGAGCCAGGCTTAAGGGGTCCCAGGATTCTGTTCTTCCCCTTTTTCCCCTTTTCCCTCTCTTTTCCCTTCCCTTTTTTCCTTCCCTTTTCCCACTTCCTTTTCCGCTTTCCTTTTCCCTCTTCCCTTTAATCTTTCTCTATTTTCCTTCTCTTTTCAAATGTTTTTCCTTTTTCCTCCTTTACATCTTTTTCTCATCTTCTCTCCTCTCTCTTTCTGCTTTTTCCTCTTTTCTGTTTCTTCTCTCTTTTTCCCTTCCCACCCTCTTTTCCCTTCTTTGTCCCTTCTTTCCTCTCTTTTCCCTTTTCCCTCTTTTACCTTTTTCTCCCTTCCCCCTCTCTTTTTTCCTCTTTATTCATCTTTTTTCCTCTTTTTCAAATTTTTGAAAACCTGCACCACTTCCATCCCATATATTTTCCCCTCAAACCCCACTTTTCCTCTCTCCCCATGAATATTAGCCAGGGAGAGCTGAGTGCTCCATCACCTGCAGCACAGGAAGGAGCCCATCAACTTGGGCAAACAATCCCCCTCTGCTCCTTCCTCTAAATGGGAAG
Organism: Leptocoma aspasia; assembly: GCA_013399835.1. Lineage (NCBI taxonomy): Eukaryota > Metazoa > Chordata > Aves > Passeriformes > Nectariniidae > Leptocoma > Leptocoma aspasia. The sequence continues at coordinate 184,917 of VXAX01007279.1, forward strand.
GAAAAAAGGGGAAAAAAGATAATTTGAAACTAATAACCTGGAGGGATGTGGATGGGCTTGTTGGGCCCTTTCTCTCTCCTATTCCTGAATACATCTCCTAAATATTTAGGCTCTTACATAATTTTTTTCCTCGAGGAAGGAATAGCAGGACCCAGGAGAAGAAATTGTAACCACAGAGGATAAACCCAGCTTTTATTTTTCCCTCCTCTTCAACTAAAGGGCAGCTCCTTTCTCTCCCCAAAAGCAGTTTAATGGCAACAGCTTGAGAGGGACAAAGTTTGAATATCCTTGTGCCGGAGAAAAGAGCAGAGCGAAAGCCCTGCTAATTACAAAAGTTGCTTTATGAAAGATAATTCAAAGCAATAATTTAGCAAACATAATCAAGTAGCGCAGATGGGGATTTTGATGAATAGTTTGCAACATGCAATTAGCAGCTCTTGCAGTTACATATCATTAACCCTCAGAGCACAAAAATTATTTTCTCATTATTAGATGAAAAGGTAAAATTAAGCTGACTAGACAGTAAAGGAACAAACTACAATTAATTACCTTCATTTATTACAGTCATTATTTTAAACTTTTTTTTTTTTACTCTGATAGATAGATGAAAACATCTAAATTAAAAGTTTTGTTCTGCTAAGTGGGAGGTGAAACTTTGCGATCCTTGGGGTGCGGGGCCAGCCTGGCTCCATCCCAAATCCGGGGATAAGTGGGAACCCCCCCATCACCCCCATCATCCATGCCAGGGATGCAGAGCCTGAGCATCCCTGCCTGTATCCCACACCAACCAGGACCACTGCTGTCAGCCACACGGGGAATTTTGCCTATTTTTGCAGGAAAGTATTTTTCCACTAGCATAATTTTCCAGGAAAATATTTTTCATGGACAATAATTATGGGGGGCTTGCACGAAATCCAGCCTTGCTGGGAATTAACCTGCCCAGGTGACACCTTGTCCTGGTGATGGTCAGAAATCACCCTGTTCCTCATTGGATTGGATGATGAAAACTTTGATTTTGGGATTTGTGTTGGTGGCAGATGGTTCAGAGCTGCCAACTGTCAGCAAATGCACTACAAAAATAAATTCAGGGAAAAAGAATGGAGGAAAAAAAAAAGAAGGAAATAACCAGCTCAAACAGTCAGTGAAAAAACGTGGATTAAGTTATGGTGGGAAGGGTGGATAAGCTTGAAATATTTTCCCTGTCACTGATGTGGGGGCTCAGCCCAAAAAATCCTGTGGTGCACAGGAAGGAAAGAGCCTGGGCACCTTCTTCTCCCTGAGCCAACAGGGCTGGGATGATGTGGGAAAAAAGAGGGGAAAAATAACCTAATGAACTGAGTATTCTCTGTCTCTGCTCTCAAGAACTTTGCCAAAACATCACTGAACTTGTCAGGCAATATTACAACAAAATTAAGAACCAGCAGCAATTTTCTCTCATTCGGGATCCCGCGCTTTAGAAAGTAAATTATTAATGCATTTTTTTTTCTCCGTTAAGCAGTTATTTGCAGCAGTCTTGGTGTATTTCTCATTAGAAATAACATCATCTAAAGAACTTATATTGATTCTTCTTTCCCCCCCCCTCCCCCCCTTTTTTTTTTNTGGTTGGACACAGAGGCACCAAAGGACCCCAACACGTGTCTGGTTCCTCATGGTGGTCCAGCCCCATCACCCAGAGCTCTCCCAGGACAGCGGCTCCTTCCCAATCTCCCCCTCCTTGCCACACTCTCTCTCTATCTCCCCCCAACTTCTTTACACATCAGCAAAAAAAAAAAAACCCGCCCAAGGAAAATAGCGAAGCCTTGAATTAATTTTTTTCATCGCTCTTCAACATTTGGGGTCTCTGTTGCCGCTTTCTCCCCTGACAGCTGTTCCTCGACGCTGAAAAAGAGCTCATTTTACTGCCACCAGTATTTAGATGGAAATAACCCACTACTTATCCTGCACTTGATCTGGTGGATGTAAGAATAAACCCTCCGCCGGTGCGATGCAAATCCCGCGCCTCTGGAGCGGGGATGCTCAGACGCTCCGCGCCGCCGCGCCGGGAGGAGTTTTACCATTTTGTCAGTCAATTATAATAATATTTCTGCTTCCAAATGTTTAAAAAGTTGGCTTCGGAAGGTATAATCATGGCACAGAGGCCAGCCTGACAATAGTAATTAATTAGGCTATTACGCATTCTGCAGTGATAATTGCTTTGCTGGAAAGTCACCAGCCATGAAAAGGACCCGGCGCGTAAATGTAATTTATCAGACGGCAGCGATCCCGTGCCGTGCCTCACCTTGAGCCCACAGATCCTGTGGAGGGAGATGGAGGGGGGGAAAATGGGAATTAGGAGTACCTGGGTGTTTAATNGTATTTCTCATTAAAAATAACATCATCTAAAGAACTTATATTGATTCTTCTTTCCCCCCCCCCCCCCCCCTTTTTTTTTTTTAATCTCCGAATCATGGACGTGAACAACATATTTCTGTGATGTTCCCTTTAACTAGAATTCTCAGGCTTTATTTTTATATTATTGATCTTTTTGACATGAATTGCTTTTTGGCCTTGTGAAAATCTTGGGAGCTGCTCCTGCCTTTGGAGGATAGGGGGGGGCTGTGGGGTCTGGGTGGGCGTGATGGGTTTGNTCAACGCTGAAAAAGAGCTCATTTTACTGCCACCAGTATTTAGATGGAAATAACCCACTACTTATCCTGCACTTGATCTGGTGGATGTAAGAATAAACCCTCCGCCGGTGCGATGCAAATCCCGCGCCTCTGGAGCGGGGATGCTCAGACGCTCCGCGCCGCCGCGCCGGGAGGAGTTTTACCATTTTGTCAGTCAATTATAATAATATTTCTGCTTCCAAATGTTTAAAAAGTTGGCTTCGGAAGGTATAATCATGGCACAGAGGCCAGCCTGACAATAGTAATTAATTAGGCTATTACGCATTCTGCAGTGATAATTGCTTTGCTGGAAAGTCACCAGCCATGAAAAGGACCCGGCGCGTAAATGTAATTTATCAGACGGCAGCGATCCCGTGCCGTGCCTCACCTTGAGCCCACAGATCCTGTGGAGGGAGATGGAGGGGGGGAAAATGGGAATTAGGAGTACCTGGGTGTTTAATGCAGAGGCAGAGCTCACTCAGAGCGGGCACTGAGGGCTCTGCAGGTGGGCAGTGGGTTTGTGTCGCTGATGGGCGTCGTGGTGATGGGCAGAATGGGAATGATGCCATCCTGATCCCACTGAAACAGGGCTGCCTCCAGGGATACACAGCTCTCCCATTTTTAGCCATTTTCTCCTCTTTTTAGCATGTTTTCAGATGTTGCCTTCTTGGATGTGGATGCAGGGTTTGGTTCCGCCTCAAGAAAGTAGGAATTTAGGTGTTTTAATTATAAGACCTTGATTTTAGGGCTGATGTGGGCTTTTCCCAGGTGTTTATTCAGCTCTGTGTGAGGAATTACAGCAGCTTCAGTGCTGGGTGAGCCATCCCTGTGCGGGACTCAGAGCTGCTCCAGCAGGAATCTCCCCTGGCATTTGAGTCAATTATCCCCCATCCGGAAAAGATCACAGAAAATGTTAAATATCTTTTTTTCTACTGGCATTTCCTAGAAGTTTAGTGGGACTCTGGAAGAGCTGAGTGCCTGACTGGCTCACCATGTGCCAGTTGCCCACACTGGTGGTGCCCTGGCACTGACATAGGCCGGAATGTGCTGAAGCCCAGCCCAGGGGATGCTGCAGGCTCCTTCCCACCCCACCATGGGAGTGCTCAGACCTCCACAGGGATTGCTGAGGAGAGGGAAAGGTTCCCCTTGAAAAATCCTTTGCGTCTGCGATATGACTTGAGGAATGAAATGCAGTGCAAACAGCTTGATTTGGAGTCTGGGCCTTTGCCCCTGGTGTGGGTTAGGGGTGCACAGGGACAAGCACGGGTGATGGAGAGGGAAAGGAGAACCTTTGGGCTGGATCTCTGCTCTGCACCCTTTGGTTGATGCCAGCTCAGGGGAGATGAAGCTTTTCAGAGCGGCTGGGGCAGGTCTAGGCATCCCCATGGCCTGCTCCTGCTCCCCTCCTGTGCATTCCAAAGGGTTTGGGAATGGGGAGGTCACACAGGGCTGATGCCACGAGCAGCCCAGCACCGCTGTGTCCCCACATCCCTACAAATCCCCCATCAGGGCTCACCCCACAGGCAGATTCGGCGGGCACGGCGCTGTCCTGCTCCAGCACACGGGCACTGCCGGCTCCTGGCTGCCTCCTCCCTCCTTTCCCCTCTCCACTGTTATTATTTTAAAGCACCCTGAAGCCAAGCATTTTTGCAGAATGCTGAAGAAAAGCCCCCAAATTCCTCCTCTGCTGGAGCGGCGGTGCTGAGAAAGTAGGTTTGTGTACGAGCTGCTATAAAAAGCCTGGCTTATACAATTTTAACAATAGAAAAATGATCTTTGTGCTCCAGTGCCTGCGAGCTCCGGAGGAGAAGGCGGCTTGCTCAGGTGGCTGCTGGATTACAAATGAGCCGTTTGCTTTGGCTTGGAATGACAAGCGGTGGCAGTCCGGGCTGGCAGGGTGAGCCAGGAGCTCTGCTGGCACAGACGAGGGAAAAATGCTCCGGTGTGGGAGCTGCCATCAGACTGAGACCAAAGTTCAGGCTTTGTTTCATAATTAGCCCATCGGTGGCTTAAGAGCAGTTTAATTGATTATTTCCCTGTCACAAGACTGTGTCTCCTGGGTGGGCACCTCTTCCTCCATCACTGGCTGGTGTGAGTGCCCAGTGTGTCTCCAGCTGGAATGGGTCACTTCCATCCCTGCTGCCTGTGCCCTTGTGTCCGTCTGGTGCCCCATCCCTTCCACTCCAGGTGGGGCTGGATGTGAGGGGCAACCAAGGGGACCTGGTGGGCATCAGTCCCTGCCCCAAGGTGTCATTGTGCCTTGAAAAATTAAATGGAGTAAATGATTCATGCTCATAAATGTTGGATGGGAACACGCAGCAGATTAATGTTGTTGGGTTATTGGGATGCGGCTGGTGTGTCACCAGCACCCTGGTACTCCAATGGCCGAGGGGGACAGGGACAGGAGGACATGTCCCAGTACCTGTGTGAGCATCACTTCCACCCCCAGCACCATCGTGGGAGGGTGACTGGGGAAGGCCGTGCGCCGGATCCAGCCCAGCAGGCACAACAACGGGCAGGCTTCTTTATTTCTTATTTAAGCGCCGACATTAAATTATAATTTTCATTTACTCAGAGCACATCAATGATTTAGGGCGACGTGACATGGCAGCGGCACGAGGAGTTTAGCCACAGGCAGCGAGCGGCTGCGCGGGGCACGGAGCGGGCGCGGAGCCGTGCCGGGGGGACCCGTGTGCCGGCTGTGGTGGCACCAATCCCGCTGGCTCAGCCGGTTCCTTCCTCTGAACCCATCCCTGACCCCTTCATCCCTCTCCCCGCAGGTGATTGCACTTAGTAAGAGAAGCAAGGAGGCTGAGACGGCTTTCCTGAGTGTTTACAAGCAATTGCTCAAAGCTCCAGGTAAGCAGCGCGGTGGCGACCTGGCTGCCTAACGAGTCGCGTGCCGGTGCCCAGAGGAGCCAGCGAGGACCGCGGCACCGTCCCCGGCACGGCTGGCACCGTCCCCGGCACGGCTGGCACCGTCCCCGGCACGGCTGGCGTCGCCGACCGCGGCCGGCGCATGGTGCTCTGGAGATCCCAGCGGAAGAGAGGAGAGGAAGCAGCTTTTGCCATCGCTGTGTTTCAGCCCCTGAGCCAAATGCATCTTGACATTAGGAAAGGAATACATTTGCTCAGCCCGTGTAGTAACACTGCGGCTATTCCCACTTGTCTGTTTGACGGTAAGTTGACCGAAACGGCCGAGCGCCAGCTCGCAGCACGAGCCACGGGGACATCCTTCCTCTGTCACCCTGTGGCCGGGGTGCCGCGCCGTCCTGGGAGGGGGAAACTGAGGCACGGGGCAGCCCTGAGGTTTGTGTTGGCAGAGCTGGTCCTAGGGACTGGTGAGGGGCTGGGAGCCCCCTCTTGCTGCTCCTCACTTTGGGAGGTTTCATGTGCGCCAGGCACGTCGGGGACTGAGAGCTGCAAACGGCTGAAGATGCACGGAAAGGCTCCTACAGGGCCACTAATTCATTTTCCAGACATTTAGGAATAACAAAATGTTTTAATGATTTCTTAGGGGAATTAGGGAGACATATTTTTGTCCTCATTAAATTTTCTCCTGTGCTATGAGAACCAAATGTCAGCTTGGTTTCCAGAACCCAGTTATCTTTCCTCCCCACCTCCCCGCACTCACCCGCCGGCTCCTCCCGCCTGCACACGCCTGCACACGGGTGCACACACACGCACGCCCCAAAACTGCTTCCCTGTGCTCTCTGCAGTCCTCCTCCTCCTCTCTCTGCTTTCCACAGCATCATCCCTTTCTCCCCTCCTGCTCCCCAAATCCTCCCTCCCACGGTTCATCCCCGTCTGTTCCATGTCCACATGTCTGTCGACAGGCAAACTCTTTGTGGAGTACTTTCCAAGCGCCACATAAGTCCTGATTCGACATTTTTTGCTTTGAATGGCTGCTGTCAACACAAATCTCTGGCAGAGACTGTAACGGAGCCTGATTGCTCAGCAAGTATTTTGATAAGTGAGCTGGCTGTGTGTCTGTAATTACGGGAGAAAACCGTAAATCTTTTGGATATTGTTCACACAGATGTGGCGTGAAGGGAAGGGGGGGAAGCAGTAAAATGTGTTAAAAGCATAATTAATGTCATTGTTGTTGGGGATGATTTGATTTAAGGCTGACTTTGACTCGTGGAGGGATTCGTAGGGCGCTGGTGGGTGTGTTTGAGCAGGTTGGGATGGGGTGGCAGAGGAGAGGCCATCGTGGTGGAGAGGTGACAACACTATGGAGGTACTGTGGGTGTCCCATGGGTGCACCACAGGTGACCTGTGCTCCTCCTGGAGCCAGGCAGCAGCAGCATGGACCATGGGCTGGGTAGAATGGCCCTGGCACTGGGATTAGCTGGTGATCCCCAGGGATATAGGTGCTCCCTGCAGCTGTGTCTGCTCAGCAGAAGGTGAAGAGCACTCAGAACTGCCCCCGTCCCTGTTAGTGAGCACCCAAAGGAGGGCCATGGAGATGGTGAAGGGTCTAGAGGAGGAGCCATGTGAGGAGCAGCTGGGGACACTCGGTTTGTTCAGCCTGGAGAAGAGGAGACTGAGGGGAGCCTTCATCCCAATCCACAGCATCCTCACAAGGGGCAGTGCAGGGGCAGCTCCGATCTCTGCTCTCTGTGAGCAGGGACAGGACTCAGGGAATGGCTGGAGCTGTGTCAGGGAGGTTTAGGTTGGATATCAGGGGAAGGTTCTTCCCCCAGAGGGTGCTGAGCACTGCCCAGGCTTCCCAGGGAACGGGCACAGCCCCGAGGCTGCCAGAGCTCCAGGAGCACTTGGACAACGCTCTCAGGAATGCACGGGGTGGGATTGTTGGGGTGTCTGTGCAGGGCCAGGGGTTGGACTCCTGGCTCCTTGTGGTCCCTTCCAGCTCGGGATATTTCGTGATTCTGTGATCCTGCTGCAGCACTGCCGGTGCCACTAAAGGATGGCCAATGACGCCAGCTAGCGGCGGCACTTGTATATGTACTTATTTATTTAAATAATATCTATAAACTGAGGGAGATGGAGGGATAGATCAGCGTGCCAGGGCAGGGACACACTGTTTCCCAGGGGAGCTGGCTGTGCCATTGGTGGGTGATGCTGCACCATGGCCCCAGAGAGTGCAGTGCCCTCAGGTCCTGTTTAGGCACACGTGTCCCTCATGTCACCTGTCACCCATCTGTGCTGCTGGCCAGTGTCAGGTCTGACCTGTCCCAGTGGAAGATGTGACCCATGGAGCAAGGGACTACACCCCAATATCTCACATGTGGTGGCAGAGTCGGCCCCACAGCTGAGGACGGCATTTCCCAGTGGATGGGCAGAGTGGCATTAGCTCAGTGTAGTAATTCCAGCTGGGAATTTGGCATCTGCAAAGGTTTGCTCTTCTCTTCCCAAAGCTCTGTTCCCACCATTTCATCCCAGGCTGGCAGCTCCTAACAGGGAACAGCCCACGGGGGCATCACCCCAGCTGTATTTCACCAGCAGAGCTGCAGCTCATGGGAAGGAAAATGCTGACCTGAGGAAAATCCCTGGTGCTTTATCACTCAGACCCATTTTTCCCACATTATTTGTCATCTTGGAGGCAAGAGGAGTTGCTGGTGTGGATTGAACAGGGCCTGTCCCAGTGTTTATCTCCATGGAGGCAGCTTACAGGCTGGCACAGAGCCTCCTGCCAACACCCCCAGGGCTGGGGAGTGCAGGGGGGACCCCAGCACCCCCCGGAGTGCAGGGTTTAATTATCTATATCCTAATCTCCACTCATGTAGTTATGGGTGTTATTAATGGCTGTGGGAGCATCCAGGCTGGTTGGGGCTGTGCTGCATCGCTGCCATCCCGCACCCTTGGGTGGGGAACCAGCCTGTGGGGTGCTGAGCTGAGACATGCCAGGAGGAGCTGAAGGATGCCATGAGCATCCCAGGAGGGTCCCAGCTGGAGCCAAGTCCCTGTTTCAGTGCCAAAGCCAACAGCATTCAGCATCTGCCTCTGGATCCTCACGGCCAGAATCCCGGCACAAACCTCTTATTCCATCCGTTCATGGGGTCTTTGTGATGTCCAGCAGAAAGAAGGGACAACGTTCCCTGTGGAGGACTCTCCAGGGGCTTTTGGTGTGGCAGTCACTAGTCCTGGGGGGACACTGCGTGGTGGGTGCTATGGGGTGGCAGGGCAGCAGTGGGGCAGACAGACCCCCAGATCCCATTTGGAGGAGCACGTGTCTTGGCATTTCTTGTTTGCAAGGAGCATCCATGTGGGCATGGACCAAATCTTGCATCTTCTGGGCAGGTTCACCCCAAAGTCATCTGGTGCTGTGTTTGACCCCCAAATCCCATGACATGGCTTCCTTCATCCCACACCACTTCCATCTCAGCCAGAGAGTTCTGAGCAGCAGAGCTGCTCTGTGTCCCGTTCTGAGTGGGGGCAGCCAGTTGTTGGAATTTTTTTCCACCACTGTTATTATCTTTTACCCTTGGATGCCTGCCATGCGTCCATGCCATACGGTAGCATGCCCGACTCCATCCCACCTCCCTGTTTGCCTAACTTTTTGACCCTGGAGGATTCAAATATATTTTCTTTCCTCTTCTTTTCCATGAAAAAAACCCCAACAAAAAAAAAAAACCCAAACCTATATTAACCTGGCTCAATAGGAGGCATTTTCTTGAACTTATTAAAAAATCCAGACTTGTAAATTAATTTGTTCATGTTGTACAATGGCAGTGCAGATGGACTCATTAGCATGCACACAACAAATAATTATAGATGAATTTTTAGCTGGCCTGCTTAATGGGCTTGCTGGGTTAATTATGTCAATGTATAATTACATCAGCCCTGGGAGACATAATGGCACACCCCGCTGAGCAGACACTAGCTAATGATGGTGTAATGCTGACAGAGGGAAGACGGACGGCTCCGGATGCACCTGCTTACCTCGGCACAAACCTCCATTGTCTGTGCCCAAACCGGCCCTGCCGGAGCCACCGGTGCCGTGGGTGCCACCGGCCCGTGCCGGGAGGTGATGCCCCCATGCCCCCTGCCCGTCCCTCCGTGCCTCGGGGCTGGCAGCAAAAGGCAGGACGCCGGGGATATTCCCACGGCACCTGGAATGGCAGGACCCAGGATGTCCCCATGGCTGCTAGAAAGGCAGGACTCGGGAGTGTCACCGTGGCTCCTGGAATGTCATGACCTGGCGTGTCCCCAAGGCTTTGGGAAAGGCAGGACCCGGGGTGTCCCCATGGCGTGGGGAGGTGGGACAGGGCCTGCAGAGGGCCATCCCTGCTGCTCACCGCCCATCCCACACCCCGCAGATCCCGCTCCTGTGCTGGAGGCTGCCCGGAGCCTGGAGGATCGGCTGCAGCAGCTCCAGCGCCTCGAGCCCGAGCCGCCGCCCCTGAAGGATCTCAGCCGGCCCTGGAAGAAGCACCCGGAGCTCGTCACCAAAGGTACCGCCCTGCTGGGGAAGGGTGGCAGCCGCCGTGCCCCGCGGGGCTCCCCGTGTGCCGCCTCTGAGCATCCCTGGAGTGCAGGGTGGGTCCCAGGGCCAGGAGCTGCCCCCTGGCCACCGCTGCTGTCCCCTCCGCAGCCGTGTGACTGTGTCCCCCCGCAGAGCGCAGGGAGGGGAAGTCGCCGGTAGCCGAGTCCCCGCTCCCCGGCCTCGACGGTAAAGCGCCGAGCACAGAGACCTCGCTGCAGAGAAATGAGGCAGACAAGCAAAAGTACGTGGGTGCCGGGAATGGGGTCATTTAGGGGCGCTGTGAGGACACGCGGCTCTGTCCCCGCTCCTGCACGGGTGTGTCTGTCCATCTCCCTTCTCCTTCCCTTTGCTGCCCGGCTGGGAGCGGTCACATCATGCTAGGAAACCTGACGCTGTCTCAGACTCTCCCAGTGTCCGTCTGTCTGTCCGTCCCCAGTTCCAGGTGGTTTTGGGGAAGCAGCGAGCACGGGCACAGCCGGGACAGGTCCCTCCTGTTGTCCCCTTGCGCGGTGTCCCTGGCACATGGCTTTGCTCGGACTAATGAGTTGAATCCAGGTCGCTGTACGAACCTCATTAGATGACCTTTTAATTTGGATGCTCCCGGCCTTCTCGGTGCCTTCATTGTTATTCCTTAACACGCTGCACCGGGAAACAAATGAAGAATCTTTAAACCCTAAATTGCAGATCTCTGCGAGTAAGTTCCTGGCAAGTGAGGGCTATAAATAATGCAGAATAACTTTTCCCTGATTGCTTCCCCCTTCTCCAGTTAATTATAGGAGGGGGTGGGCAGCCATCCCCCCCTCAGAGGGATTTCAGCCTCAGAGATCAGGGACCGTTTTCAACCCAAAGTGAATTTGTTTACACTTTGGGGCAATGAACCCCATAATATCAGGAGGGTAACATGGCTTGAACACAACCTGGTATCCACTGGTGGGACCCCATCAGAGAGTGATGGGGTAGAGGAGGGGACACTGTGAGGGGTTTCTGTGTGATTTTGGGGGGCTGTGGGGTTGGCACGGCCGCGGTGCCCCCAGTACATCCCTGGTGCCCGTCTCTCGCAGGGGCCTGCAGGAAGCTCAGGTCACCTTGGCCGCTCGGCTGGGGGAGGCAGAGGAGAAGATCAAAGTGCTCCACGCAGGTAGTGGGGCCGGGACAGGGGCTGCTGACCATGGAGGGCCAAGCCCCCACCCCACAGCTCACCCTCCTCTTCCTCTTACCAGCGCTGAAGGCCACCCAGACGGAGCTGCTGGAGCTGCGCTGTAAATACGATGAGGAAGCAGCATCCAAGTAAGTTCCCAGCAGGGCTGGGTTGTGCTCAAAGCTGAGCTGAGCCACTTTTGGCAGCACTGGGACATCTCCGTGGTGCTGCTTGAGGAGCTGAGATACTTCAAGGCACTGCAGGAACATCCTGAGTCGTGGTGTCACCAAAACTGTGGGAAAAACAGAAACTCTCCAACAACATCTTTTAAGTGTTGGAGAACCAAGGCATTACTTTATTCTGGCCAGGATGTGCAACAGAAATTATTTCATCCACGCATGCCCGGGTGGCGCAGGGAAAATTATTCAATCACACACAGTTCTTTACCAGACCTTTCACGTATTTATACATGAAATCCCACAGAAATTCACTGGTCTTAAATTACACAATTCTTAGTATTCTATCTCCTATTGGTTATTAATCCCTTCGATGTTAATTGGCTCCTCATCCTTTGGTGATCTTATCGATCTTTTCCCAGACCAGGTGTCTCCGACCCACCAGGGGGGAAATGTTTGTTAATGTTTCTTATCTCCTGTTTATCTCCTGGCTACTCCCAATTCTTCCCCGGTGAACAGGAATCTTTTGAAGAGAAACTGCAATTCCGCTCCCTCTGGGCAAAGGCGAACAAGCCCCTGACTGAAGTTACAAAAAAATTTTGGAAGTTGTATCATTTCCAGCATGTCCCTAAGCCTCCTGCCCGTGTTCTGGGCTGTGTCTGTGCCTCCACACCCACTGACACCTCTTGTTATCTGTCACAGGGCAGATGAAGTCGCCATGATCATGACCAACCTTGAAAAAGCCAACCAGGTGAGCCAGGAGCTGACTTTGCAGGAGCTGGTGGGGTTGGCCTTGCAGAGCCCAAGCATTTGTGTGGCCTGGATGGCCTGGATCAGTCCCCAAAACTGGTAACAGGCACCAGGATTGGGAATCCCTACAAAGGAGAGCTCAGGTTTCCTCCCCCTGTGGGGACCCCCTGCTCCATGTATGGGGTCAAGGATGTGTTTGGGATTCTGCCAGGCTCCATTTGGCTGCTGGATCTGGCACTTGTCACCTCCAGCCTCTCACGGGTGTTTTAGGGCACAACCCACACTGTTCCTATGTTAAATTCTGGTGTAATCACTCTTGGTCATGTCCATTCCTCTTAGTTTTATTTAATTCTGAAAATGTAGGTACAAATAAATACATGTGGATAATAAAAGAGGTCTAAAGAACAATTTATGTAAATAAAACCATCCTTTTGGCTGGAAAAAAAACAGTGTCCTCGAGATGGTCTGTAGCCAGTGCCCAAGGAATTGTGGAATTGTGTTAGGACATGCAGACTTTAAATACATGGGGGGAACTTATATATCTGAGCTGGGCTTCTGATGCTGGAGGTGGGAGTGGGATGCTCAGGAGAGGCACAGATTGGGGCAGATCCTGAGCCCTTTGTGGGGTGGGATGAGCTTCAGTGCCTGGTCTGATTCCTGTTCTGTTCTCTTGCAGCGGGCGGAGGCGGCGCAGAGGGAAGTGGAGAGTTTGCGGGAGCAGCTGGCGGCCGTCAACAGCTCCCTGCGCCTGGCCTGCTGCTCCCCGACGGGCACCACGGGGGTGAGAGCATCCCTGGGGCCAGGAGCACCCCTCGGGGCCAGGAGCACCCCTCGGGGCCAGGAACAGCCCTGGGGCCAGGAGCACCCACTGCAGCTGGCAGCATCTCTCACAGCCAGGAGCATCCCATTGCACTTGGGAGCACCCCACAGATGCAGCAGCACCTTTTTGTGTTTGAGAGCACCCACCATATTGGGGAGCAAGCTCAAAATGCCTGAGGAGTGTTTCCACCCTGAGGTGGTGGCACTGGCTGTGCCCTTCAGCCTCCCACGGAGAAGGGGTCATGCACCCCCACAGCACTGAAATGCACCTCGGAGACTTTTAAGGGAAGAAGGGAAGGTCTGTCCCTCCCCAGGGCTCTGTCACCAGTGTCCCCAATGCACCAGGCTGAGCCCTGGGCTCACCTGCTTTCCTATGGGGACATGTCCAGTGGGGAGGGTGGCCCTTGTCCCCACCTTGTGCGGCCGGGAGCTGACAGTGTCCCCTCTCCCAGCAGGACAAAGTGAACTATTCCATGTGCTCAGGGTCGAGGTTGGAGGCAGCTCTGGCTGCCAAGGACCGGGAGATCCTGCGGCTCCTGAAGGACGTCCAGCACCTCCAGAGCTCACTGCAGGAGCTGGAGGAGTCCTCTGCCAACCAGATTGCCGAGCTGGAGGGGCAATTGGCCGCCAAGAACGAGGCCATCGAGGTGCGCCCGCGGGGGCTTGGGACGTGCTGGGAGTGGGGGACACTGGTCTGGCCCTGCCGGGTGGCCACCAGGAGCTGGCTGCAAGGACTCCCCTCCTCTGCCCCACAGAAGCTGGAGGAGAAGCTGCAGGCACAGGCAGACTACGAGGAGATCAAAACAGAGCTGAGGTATGGCTTGACCGGCACCCATGGCTGCCTTGCCGGAATCCCGGCACCCGCGCCGCGCTCCCACAGCCGTGACACTCAGCCACGGCCACCGCGTCACCCCCTTGTCTCCCTCCCAGCATCCTGAAGGCGATGAAGGTGGCCTCTGCCGGCTGCAGCCTGCCCCAGGCAAGTGCCGTGGCGCGTCCCGAGGCGCTGGCAGGGCTGTGCCAGCCCTGCCGACGGTGCCTCTGCCGCCTGTCCCCATCTCGGCTTGGCTCCTTGCAGAGCATCTCGAAGGCGGAGGAGGGCCTGCTGCTGGGGAAGGAGGCTTTCTACCCCTCCCAGAAGTACCTGCTGGAGAAGCCCAACCTGCTGGCCAGCACTGGTAAGGGTCCTAGATTTTGTGGCAACCCACTGGGAATATCTGTGGGAATGTGGGTGGCAGAGACAAATCCTGCCCTGACTGTGGTGGGGTGGGGTAAGGACAGGGGGTGGGATGTCAGCTGGGGAAACTGAGGCAGGAGCTGTTTGGCTGCAGGGCTGTGCCAGAGCCGTGGCCAGGGGAACTCTAGTGTGTCTCCCTCTCTCTCCTTCATCTCTAGAGGAGGATCACTCTGAAGATGAGTCAGGGAAGGATCCACTGGGCATGGAGCAGCCGTACCCATCCCCCCACCACGCCTCAGCCGATGACCCCGCGTCCCCCACTCCCCTCCCGCCGCTGCCTGGCCCTGGCATGGCCTCTGATGGTCCCCGGACTTTCTCGCTGTCCCCCTTCCCAGGGGGCGAGCGGCTTTCAGGGGACCCCAAGGCCCCCCCCCTCCCGCTGCCCAGCTACAAGAGCGAGAGCAGCAGCGGGGGACCGCCCTTCCCCTCCTCCTTCTTCGGGGCCAAAAGCAGCACCGTGCACCCTGTCCCCGTGCCGGCCACCAGTGCCACCAGCCCTCCCGGCGAGTCCTCCGAGGGCAGCGCCGGCAGCTCCACTGAGGAGGAGCAGCTGGACACGGCCGAAATCGCCTTCCAGGTGAAGGAGCAGCTGTTGAAGCACAACATTGGGCAGAGGGTCTTCGGGCACTACGTGCTGGGGCTGTCGCAGGGCTCTGTCAGCGAGATCCTGGCGCGGCCCAAGCCCTGGCACAAGCTGACAGTGAAGGGCAAGGAGCCATTCATCAAGATGAAGCAGTTCCTCTCCGACGAGCAGAACGTGCTGGCCCTGAGGACTATCCAGGTGCGCCAGAGAGGTGAGTGGTTGGGGTGGCCCCGGCCAACGGGTCCTGTCCCGGGATGCTGCAAGCGATGCTGTGGCATCCCCTCCCAGTGCACCCCAGTTCACCCTGGCAGCACCCTGGGGTGCCCCACGCCATGGCAGGGAGGCTCACCAGACTGGGTTGTGCTGAGATGCTGGTCCCACCAGTGGCACCCCAGGATTTTCCCTGGTGGGATGGAGCTGGCTGCTGGGTGGGATGAGCCCTGGCAAACAGCAGCAATTAACAACCCATGGCTGTGGAAGCTGCATCCCTGGACGTGCTTTACTCATTTATTCTGACAAGTGCCATTTAATTATTCATTAGGCTGTTCCATGCCATATGAATCAATGTGCTCGGGAATATTTCGTTAAAATAATGAAGTTTTAGTGCTGCGGAACCTTGGCACGGTGTTGGCACCGCCATGGAATTGTGACTCCCATCTCTGGGGACAGTGGCTGCTGGCGACATCTCAGCAGTGGCAGCTGGTCACTCGAGTCCCTGTGGTGGCAGCAGGACTGGACAATGCACACCCGTGGTCCATGCACCTGCTGGTTTAAGCCTGGAAGACTCTGGTTTATCCCTTGGATCTGATCCATCATTAACACTTCTCTTGCACAGCCAGGAGGGCACAGTGCCAGGGATGGGGACATGGTCCCTGTGCCCGTGTCTCTGCTCCTGGTGGGGAGAGGGTGCCCTTGGTTGGGATGAGCAAGGTGGTGGAAGATGCTGTGCCAGAGGCAGGAGCTGGCCTCCGGGGCTACCAGGGCTCCCTGTGCTCCGGTAGCGACAAATCGGGAGTGACATTTGTCTTCAAACCAGCATCCCTAAAAATAACTGAACATGAGGAGCAGTAAATACTTCCTGACATACAAGTGGAGCTTGTAAAACCAGCGCTGGTGACAAAGCTGTTATCCTGCCTCTTTGATCAGGTAGCATCACACCGCGGATCAGGACGCCAGAGACCGGCTCCGACGACGCCATCAAAAGCATCCTGGAGCAGGCAAAAAAGGAGATTGAGTCACAGAAGGGAGGTAGGTGCTGCCATGGGGGTGGTGGTCCCTGCTCTGCCGCGTGGCAGCAGCACCCAAAGGGGTGCCAAAAGCTGGGTGCTCTGTGGCTGTGGGTCCCATCCCAGAAATGGGCTTTTTTGGTGATGTTTCACCCATTGACACCCATTGAGAATTTTAGGGCACATTGGAAGGAAATACCATATGGGATGGAAGAGTCCGCATGGAGCAGAGTCCAGGTCTGGGCTTTCAGAAACTTTGGATGCACTCTTTTCCTCCCTCCTGCCCCAAACCAGATGATTAAATGAGTATTCAGGATCCATCTGGCACGAGGAATCATTAAAGCAGCTGCTCTCGCAGTCAATTACAAGAAATGAAATACATTAAAACAGGTAGTCTGCTGAGAAAGCAGAATCCCAGAGAATTAAATTAGACGGGAACGGTGGAAAAACAGGCAGGGAAAACAAACATGTTTGTCTATCGCATTGTTGGTAATGGGATTTATTTTGCAATCATCAAAAAAGAAGTTGGCTTTGAGTTGGGCTGTTGAAGCTTTTGCTTTGTGGGTGCTGGTGGTCCAAATCAGATCGGGATAAACCCCTTTTCTCCCACACTTTGAATTGCGGCCACACAGTGAACAATGTGTGCTGCTCCTCGGGGCTGCCCTCACCCCTTTTCTCTGCAGGAGAGCCCAAAACGCCGTCGGCGTCGCAGGCAGTGGCCAACGGGGCGGGCAGCAGCAGCTCGGAGGATGCCATCAAGAGCATCCTGGAGCAGGCACGGCGGGAGATGCAGGCGCAGCAGCAGGCGCTGCTGGACATGGAGTCGGGGGCCAGCGGGCGCGGGGGGGACGCGGCACCCGCCGAGCGCTCCACGCTGGCCACCGTCAGCCAGAACATCGCCCCCACCTATGTCAAGCAGGAGGAGGGCAGCGGGGCCAGCCCCGGCCCCCCGCAGACGCCCCTGGCCGTGCTCTCCCCCGCCGCCTTTGTCCAGAGCATCATCCGGAAGGTGAAGTCGGAGATCGGCGACGCCGGCTCCTACTTTGACCAGCACTGGGCGTCGGAGCGGAGCCTGCTCAGCCGGCCCTACACCTCCGTGTCACCTTCGCTGTCCTCCTCCTCCTCGAGCTACTCCAGCATGGCCAATGGCCGGGGCTGGCCGCGGGGTGAACCCGGTGAGGGTGGCACGAACGAGGACGAGCTGCAGCCGGCGGACGAGGAGCCCCAGCGGCTGTCAGAGATGAAGGCGGAGGGAGCCGGCACGGAGCCGGCGGCTGGCGGGCGTCTGTCCTACTACCCCACGTACGTGCCACGGACCCTGAAGCCAACGGTGCCACCTCTGACGCCAGAGCAGTATGAGATGTACATGTACAGGGAGGTGGACACGCTGGAGCTGACCCGGCAAGTCAAGGAGAAGTTGGCCAAGAACGGCATCTGCCAGAGGATCTTCGGAGAGAAGGTACCAGCCTGGAGAAGGAGGTCTGGTGTCCCCTCTGCTCCATGACCCAGAGCCTGGGGCTCATTGATGGCCTTCACCAGCTCCTCTGGAGTCTTCCTTTACCCTGGTCTGTTTCCCCTTGGAGGACTCTGAGTCCTCAGGGTCTGACCCAACCCCAGTCTCCCGGTGGTCACCACTAATTGCTCGGTGGCATTTCCCACCAAGAATGCTCAGTCCCCTGAGCGAAGCCCTTTGGGGACCAGCCTCCCACCCCACTGGGTATCCCAGGGGGACCCACTATCAGCACCCATGGCAGGGGACAGAGGGTCCAGACATGCTGTGGGGCAGCGGGTGGCAGTGGGTGGCATCCTGCTCCCCCTCCCCTGACACAGGGGTGGAGGGCAGGCAGCTTCCCAGCACCGGGGGGAGTGCACCCCACCTTCTGTGGGTGACACCTGCATGGTGCCCAGGTGCTGGGACTGTCCCAGGGCAGTGTGAGTGACATGCTGTCGCGGCCCAAACCATGGAGCAAGCTGACACAGAAGGGCCGGGAGCCTTTCATCCGCATGCAGCTCTGGCTGACAGACCAGCTGGGCCAGGGGATCAGCCAGCAACCCACACCCTCCCAGGGTAAGTGACATCACTGTCCCTGTGGTCCCCATGTGCCATCAATGTCCTCACCACTTCTGTGTCCATCCCCTGCATCCCAGTGAGTTTGTCCTGCTCCCACCCCAGCACTGGGAAGAGCTGTCCCTGCCAACTCCAACATCAACACCCAGATCCTGGGAAGCCCCTTTCATCCCCAACCCCCTTCATTTAAAACAAAAATAAAAGGAAAGTCACATCAAAAATCCTGGGGTTTGTGTCTGACACAAAGCAGTAACTGGATTTTTTGTATTATATTGGTGGCATTTTCTCTCTTTAATTATTCCACCACCACCACCTCCTGCTTTGCTGTAGCCACTGGAGAAGCTTGGCTGGTATTCCTCTTCTCTAGAGGGCAAAGCCACAGACATCCCGCAGATGCCCTTCCTGCTCCTGCCAGGTCCCTGCACTGTCCCCTCCCTCTGACCCCTCTGCCCTGGTGTCACACAGCCAGCCCGGCGGAACCCCAGCCGTCTCCCTCGCCGCCCCCCAGCCCCACCGAACTCGAGAAGGGCTGCCAGGAGCCCCTCACCCTATCCTTGGAGAGCAGCAAGGAAAACCAGCAGCCCGAGAGTCGCTCGACACCCGTGCTGGGCGGGAAGACGTATCCCAACAGCCAGGGGCCCATGGGCATCCAGGAGATCGTCGCCATGTCCCCCGAGCTGGACACCTACTCCATCACCAAGAAGGTCAAGGAGGTCTTGACGGACAACAATTTAGGTGTGGACCCTCTCTCTGCCCAGGTTTTTGGGAGCTGCTGGTGAGACTGCATGGATCCAGCACCCCAGTTCCTGTAGATGCAACCCCTTCCCAGATGTTTTTCTGTGGGTGCTCATGGGAATTCCAGGAGGATGCTGGCTGGGAAATGGGGTGCCCCTGCTCTGCAGGGGGACTGCGGCGCCCGTCCCGCTGCTCTACCCCGCTAACCACCTCTGCTTCTCCTCCGCCAGGCCAGCGGCTGTTTGGGGAGAGCATCCTGGGCCTGACGCAGGGCTCGGTGTCCGATCTCCTCTCCAGGCCCAAGCCGTGGCACAAGCTGAGCCTGAAGGGGAGGGAGCCCTTCGTCCGGATGCAGCTCTGGCTCAACGACCCCCACAACGTGGAGAAGCTGCGCGACATGAAGAAGCTGGAGAAGAAGGGTGAGGGACGGGGTGACGCAGCCCCGCTGGGTGCGGGGTGTGGCCGAGGGGGGGTCCAGGGCTGGGGGGCGAGCGGTGCCAGCTGGGTGTCCTGTCCTGCAGCCTACCTGAAGCGCCGGTACGGGCTGATGAGCGCCGGCTCGGACAGCGAGTCCCCCAGCGCCCGCTCCGAGTGCGCCAGCCCCAGCGCGCCGCCGCAGGACCTCAGCCTGCTCCAGATCAAGAAACCACGGGTGGTGCTGGCACCAGAGGAGAAGGAAGCCCTAAAGAAAGCCTACCAGCTGGAGCCATATCCCTCCCAGCAGACCATCGAGCTGCTCTCCTTCCAGCTCAACCTCAAGACCAACACAGTCATCAACTGGTTCCACAACTACAGGTACGGGCACTCCCGGGCTTTGGGGGTCTGATGGTGCTGTGCCACAGAGGGGGTGTCACTGTTCCCCTTCCAGCCTTCCCCATCACTCTTCCCTAGATGGGAGGTGCAGACCCACTGGAGGTCCCCAGGTGCACCCCAGGCTGGTGTCTGCTACCTTGACGAAGTCATGCTGAGCATGTAAAGTGGTTTCCATGCTCACTTCCACCTGCTCACCCCAGAGCAGGAGCTCTGCGAAGGGGGAGGGAATGCCTTATGGAGGCTGCTGGAGCACAGCATCCATCCCCACAGCAGCCCAGCCCTGGGGAGCAGCACAGGTTTCATCCCTAGGTGGTATTGTAGTGTACAATTTGTCCACTGGCTGGAGATGTCATGGCGTGGGGCAATGAGTGGTTGTTGCCACCCCTCCATGGTTGTGTCCCGCAGGTCACGGATGCGCCGAGAGATGCTGGTGGAGGGTGCGCAGGACAATGACACAGACCCGGAGCAGAGTGGCGGGACAGCCATCCCCGGGTGCCGGGCCCCCCACAGCCCCGATTTGGACACCGAGGATCACAAACCCGTGTTGGTGGGGGGCGAGCCCCCTTGCGCCGCCGTGCCCGTGAAGGTGAAGGAGGAGCAGAGGGATCCGGGCGGCTGGAGCCGCCGGCGGGACTCACGCAGCCCGGCCGGAGCGGCCGAAGGGACCGGACATCCCCAGGAGGAGCGGGGGGCAGCCCCCCACGCCGCCGCCCCCAGCGCCGGCAGCCTCCCACGGCGGGGAGGCCGCGCCGGTGCCACCGCTGGGGGACCTCCACCGCCGCCACCGCCACATCCTGACAGCTCCCAGTCCTCGGCGGGGTCATCCCGTTGCAGCTTGGTGGTCTCCCCAGCATCACCCTCGGCAGCTTCCTCGCCCGGCCTCACCGGCTCAGCCTCACCAGGACCGTCCTCTGCTGGGCCGGTCTCGCCGGCGCTTCCACCGGCTCCTGGCCCCCGGCTCAGCACCAGCGTCCAGCGGCGCCACGAGAAGATGGCCAACCTCAACAACATCATCCACCGCCTGGAGCGGGCTGCCAACCGCGAGGAGGCCCTCGAGTGGGAGTTCTGAGCCCCCCACCACCCCAAATATATATATACACCCCCACACATATATATATATTTTGATAAATGCAGTGTGCACCGAGAGGTGACGAGTGGCCGGCGCCACAGAAGAGGAGCGCCCATGAAAAAGAGGGGACCCCCCCTCTATGAATCCGCCCCACCCCTCTGGCTTTGTTTTAAATGTGAAAAACTGGGAACAATTTTAGAAAAGAAAAACAAAAAAACAAAAAATATTTATAGACCTCTTTTAGATATTTTAATAAAAGGATACTTTGGAATTTATTAACAGCTTAAGCTGCTTTGATATTAAAGATAGCTATAAAATCAAGATGATGTAGCAGTCGTGTCATTAAATGTACACTGAAGTCTTGTAGTTTGCCACTGGATGAGATTAAAAACAAATAAACAAAAAAAAAAGAAAACCAACCCACAGAAAAGACTTTTTGAGCAAAGCCATCAAGAAGCACTATGAGACTGACCAAATTTAAGAAACTTTTGCAGTTTCCACCCCTGTCTGTAAGACACTGCATCGCTTCTGCCCCAGCCAGAGACTGCATCCTAGTCCCTGAAGACTCTAAAGCCCCTGACACCATCGAGTATGTATTTAGTTCTGGTGGTTTATGTTTTTGGAAGCCTTTGTAACACAGAATGTCCCGTGCGGTTGTATATGTTGTAGAAATGTCTGCAATAGCCTTCTGGAACAAGATGTAGCATGGTCCCAACGCCGTCCCTCGCGCTTCCTCCAGCCAGCGGCCAGTGGCAGCTCCCAACCAGCATGGTGCGGCTCGTGCCAGCTCCCAAAGGAAGAGAGAGAATGAGGCAAAAGCAAAGAAAGCAACCCGAGTGAGCTTGGGATTTTGGGAATGGGATGGGAAGATGTAACTGGGTGTGATGCTTGAGGATGGTACCAGCTCGCTGGGGATGGACATCCATGGCATCCCAGTTCCCCATCCGGTCAGAAAAGAAAAAATGGAGCCCTTGAGCTTTGGCCCTGGGGCAACTGTGCTTGAGGTGAGCACCCAAAAATCGTGAGCCACACACTCACAGGCTGAGCCCTGCTCGGGGCTGCTCCAGCATCACAGCCAGCTCTTGGGGCTGAAGCACTTTTTTAGGGAGAGCGCCTGGGCAGGAGGAGCATCCCCTTCCCGCAGCCATGTCCCCAGGTGGTGGATGTCAGTGATGCCAGCATGAGCTCTGGGATGTCACATCAGGCTCCTGCCTGAATCAGGCAAGCTCAGCCCTGAGTTGGGTAAAGCACCACTGAGCTTTGGCTTTCCAGGGCTGATCCTGTGCAGACACAGGAGCTCAGTGGTGGCACCATCTCAGTGTGCTCCCTGTCACCTCCCTGACCCCACCACCTCCAGCTGGCCTCTGCTAATGAAATGCCTTTAAACCATGTGGAGTGTCCCATGCTGGGCTGCTCTGCCCTGTCCCCTGCCCACGTGGCATCAGCCATCGCCCACCAAGGCCCTGGCAGGCAATGCATTGACTGATTTTCCACTGTAAACGTTTTTATCAGAATAGAAGGTATTTTTATACTCGGGTGGTAGTGGACGAGCAATGCTGGGTGAGGGCACAGCTCTCCTTGCCTGCCTCTCTTGCCCTGAGGAGCCTCAGGGTGCCCACGGCTGCTCTGCCACCGTGCTGTGGAAGGTGGAGGTGTGACCACTGACTGCCTTCTCCGTTGTGTGCTAGAGGGAGCTTTAGTGGAAGGGGATTTGAGGAAGCACTTAGGATAATCCTGAGCACGGCAATCCTGTTGTATAAAAGCCAGCGGGACACACCGGTCACGTTTTTGTTAGGCTCATGTTCTGTACTTCAAAAGTTTCTATGAGATCAATGAACTTTGTTTAACAATTTTGGAAGGAACAAGTTCTGTAAAGAGCCACTAAATACAGAAGTTGGATACGACTCTGGCCTTGGGGTGTGTTTTGTCCAGAGGTGATGGAATGGGAACTCCTCTCACACTCTCCTGGTGCCTGGTGTTGGCACCCTTGGAAGTCACAGCTTTGCTTTGGGATTGTGGCAAGAGCTCTCATTACCCCAGTGACTGGGGGATAAAAAAAGAGGGTCCTAAAAGGGATTAGTCCAGCTCAGGATGTGATCCCGCCCCATGAAATTCCTGTGCTCATCCCTGCTGCAGGTTTGCTCCTGCTCCTGGGGTAGCTCAGCATCCTCCAGCATGAGTTTCAGCTTGGATTATCATAAAATCATCCTTTCCTGGAATGGTTTGGTTTAGAAAAGACCTTAAGGATCATCTTATTCCAACCCCCTGTCATGGGCAGGGACACCTTCCCCTAGACCAGGCTGCCCAAAGCCCTGTCCAGCCTGGCACTGCCGATGGCACTGCGCCCAGCAAAGCTCTTGTTCAGAGCCGACCATCGCTGGGCAAGTCGGCAGCTTCTGACACGAGGCAGGGCTGTTTGTGTCTGATGAATTAATAAATCCATATGTTGCATATCTGTTTAAGCTTGTTTGTCAGCTAACATGTTGAGAAGGACTTATTTTTGATGGATATCTGAACGTCTGGAGAAGCTGGGCCAGCTGCCATGGAAACCAGAATGTTCCCCTGCGGCGAAGGACGGAGCTGCGAGAACCATCTGGGTGCTCCGGGTGCAGCTGCACCCCGGCTGCCCTTGGCACTGCTCCAAATGCCAAATTCCATAGGGGGATGCCAAGCCTGACAAGGAGCAGGCTCCATGCTCTGCAGGACTCTCAGTGAGCAGGTGACCCTGGCTGGCTTCATGCCTTGGTTTCCCCAGGAAGTGATTGCCCAACCTCTGCCAGACCCCGTGTTAAAGAGAAGCTGGAGACATTCATGCAGGTGGGATGTGTGGGCAGGGACATGGGGATGTGCTGGCCACTTTCACAAGGGCAGAGTCCTTGGTCCCTGTGTAGCATCAACAAGGGGACAGATATTTTGTCCTGGTTAAGAGCCGCCCCTGCCATGGGACCACTGGGTGTCCTGATGTTCCCAGGGTGACCCCATCACATCTCACCCCATCCCTGCAGGCAGATATGGGGCTCCAGGGCACTGTAAGACCCTGGCATTGGCCATGTCCCTTTCAGGTGACACAGTTCCTGACCAGCCCCACAGACATGGTGGGGACAGAAGGAGGACTAAAATAAAGCATTAATTCCCACCTGGACCTCCCTCCCCAGGTGCTTAGAGGCACAAACAAGGACCGTGGATGGGAGGGAAGTTCTGAAACAACTTTTATTGTAGAAAAATCTTGTGTCTGTCCCAAGGGAGCAAAGGGAGCTGGAGCCACCCAGCCCTAAGCCAGGGCACCCTGACTGCTCCCCCCTGCTGAAGGGTGGGTCACCCCACCTCTGGGCCAGCAGCTTGAGTTTCTGATGTGGAAATAAGATAGAAACACAGGCATGAGACACCAGCTTTGCTCTGGTTTGGCACATGAATCATTCCTCACGCTCTGCTGCTGACACACACGTTCCCATTTGCGACCACGAGCAATGCTTCCCCTCAGTGAGCTGGCACGGGGATGATGTGCTGTCCCAAAATATCCACCAGCAAAGCAGTGCCTGCAGCTGCTGAATTCCCCCATGATCTAACCCCCTCCCCCCCCATATTCACCATCCAGGCTGCAAGCAGCAATTGCTCCCTCTGTAATGCCTGGGGCTGGGTGTCACCAGCTCCCTGGAGCGTGCAGAGCTGCTGCTGCCATTAAGGAAGGACTGCATTCACTGATATTTTAATTTCAAACCACATCCTGCTGGAGCAGAGGGATCTGGCAGAGCTCAGCCGACCTCAGTCTCATGCTGGGCCAGGAGGGGAAGTCGGTAGCTGGCTCTCCCTTGTGGAACACCCACACAGGCACTCAGGCGGGTGAGATCCCATCAAAATCCTCCTCCAGAACTTGTCAATGCATGGTGCCACTGCAAGAGCATCAAGAGGCCCCAGCAGAGCCAGAGCAGTGGTCGATTTCCAGGAGGCCTCAGGCAGGGAGTGGTTTGCAGTTTGCTTGTGCTGAGTGGAGCACCCCACACTCACATGGGGGCATGGCTGGAGGGCACCCCTGTGGTGCCATCACAAAGCAGCACCGGTGTCCCTTGGTGCCGAGCCCTCGTTGGCACCACCGGCATGTGTCCATCACCACCACAGCCAGGTCTGCACATCCCGGGCTGAGGAGGGGACGCGGCCGCCACCAAGGATGGCCACCTCCACCCTGCCCCAGTTCCTGGTAGGTTCCCAGGGCTCAGCCACCGCTCAGGGCCAGGGGCCACGTCGCCTCTGCTGCCAGTCCTGCCGGAGCCGGGCCACCTCCCGGCTGTACTGCTCGTGGAGCCGGCAGAAGGTGGACGGGCTCTCTGCCACGCTCGCTGCCTCGCCGTTCGACACCCGCCTGCGCGGCGGCAGCGGCGGCGGCCGCGGGTTCCCCTCCTCCTCCTCCTCCTCCTCGTGCCCATCGCAGCCAGAAGTGTCGGGTGGCCGGTCCGCCCCCGGCGCGTTGTTCCACACGGCGCAGCCGTTCTCCTTCGGCAGGATGGCGGGCAGAGCCGGCAGCCGCTCCCGAGACTGCTCCAGCCCCGACGGCTTCGGCTTCCAGGGGCCGGGAGGCTCCCGGGAGCCCCCACATCCTCCGGCCAGCCCCCGGCTCATCTCCTGCAGCTGCTTCTCCAGCTCCCGCACCACCAGCCGCATGTAGTCAAAGCTGGCTCGGGACAGCGACTTCACCCACGACTCCATGGCCGCCTGGCTCTCCGCCGCCAGCACGTAGGTGCGGGACTTGGTGCCGCCAAAGCGGATGGCGAAGGCAAAGCTCTCGGCTGAATCGCAGAGCTCCACGTTGCAGCCCTCCAGCACGATGACGCCCAGGGGCTCCCGGCTGTCCCGCTCCTCGAAGTAGAAGAGCATGTTGCCCTTGAGCACGAACCAGCGGCGATGGTAAGCCGTGTGCCGCTCGCCGCGCTTGTACAGGAAGCCGGCGTTGTCGGCCGGGGAGTCGCAGGTGGCGTAGAAGGCCAAGCTCCGCTCGTTCAGCTTCATGGCTCCGCGCCCTGCGGGTTCAGAGGGTGCTCAGCGCTGCGCCTTAATTGCATGCAAAGGAACCATCGGCTTTTTGTTCTTGCTGCCAGCAGCCCTGGCGCCCAGGAAATGGAGCTACTGAATAAACAACCCCGGGACAGTTGGGATAAGCCCGCTCCCAGACAAGGTGCTGAGTCCGGTGGATGCCGGGTGGGCTGCGGCTTCCCAGGGCTCACTGGGGACAAGGTTCCACCCCACGG
>VXAX01007279.1:229480-268986 GCA_013399835.1 Leptocoma aspasia
GGAGGGCGAGGAGACAAAGGTTATTTGTCATTTATTAACCACAGCTTTTTCCATCCTTGGTCATGCACGGAAAAAACACTTTTAGCAGCGTAACCACAGCCCCGGCGTTAATTGCTGAAGAGCAGAGTTTCTTATTTTGGAAACTGTTGCTGGGATGGGGTTTGCTGGGGCCTGGGTGTGAGGGGAAGGGTGCAGGATGGACCCCAACATCTGCTTCATTGAACTCTGGGGTTTTGGGCTCAGAAGGATTCCATCCTTTTAACCCCATCCTTTAAAATCTGCCCTTCCCGGGGGTGTTGTCCTACTGCTGTGCCCACCCTGCTTATCAGAGTGTCACTCACAGGGATCTCGGGGTGGAAAGCACCACGTGCCAGCTGAGAAGTGGGCAAAAAATGGAGATATTTGGGCAAACCACAGGAAAAAGGACTGGGAAAGCACTCAAGGAATGCATCTCTTCTCCTCTAAAGCTTCCCACAGCTGGAGTGAGAAGAGCTGTGGGTACTCTGGGTGCTGGGTCCCCACAGCTGATGTGAGATGCCTAGTGGGGTTTTTTTGGGTGGTTGTCTCTCTTTTCTCCCCCTTTTTCTTCTTCTTCTTTTTTTTTTTTCCCTCTCTCTCTTTTCACGGCCCAGGATGTGGTTGCTTCGAGGCTGAGAGCTGCTTCTTTCAAAGGTAAATATTTATGAGAGCCTGCGCAGGCAGCAAGGGGTCTGGAAGGATTCAAGGATTCATCCCAGCCCTGGTGGGGGCTCAGCTGGGGTGGACCCTGCTCCTTCCCACCAGGCAGCTGCTCCCAACTCCAGTGTCTATGATGGGCACTGTGATGTTCAATGTCAATGTTTTGGGATTGTGTTAAAAACGAGCATTTTGGGCAAACTCACTTCCTCCAGCCCCAGGCAAGGGGCAGGAATGAAAATACCCATCCAGTGGGATTGGATGCTCCCACATGGGCTTTTGAACCTTTTCCATCATCATGGGTGATGCAAGACCTCGGGGAAATCGCAGGACACCCCAGAGACTGTGGGGAGCCTGCAGAGTCTGTGCTGGACCTCCCCCATCCCTCTGGGGCTGAGGTTTGGGGTGACTCAGTCCTGGCTGCAGTGGCTCCCACTTGCACGCAGACACCTTGTTTACTTTCCATGCTCATTATTTATTCCAGGAAATTATTAAAGCAGCCCACGCTGGAACCTAATTTGGCATAAAATAAATTTAAAAGAGAAAAAATAAGGGGCTGGCAAAAGCCGACTGTTTACAGATCTTGTTTATAGCCCCCATCACCCTCAGCCCTGCTGTGAGCCGCAGGGCTCGCTGGTTTTGGGGGGCTTTGCAGCGTTTTGGGGGCTTTGCAACGGTTTGGGGAGTTTGGGAATGTTGGCTCATTTGTGCAGAGCATTTATCAATGAACAGAGGAGCCACGAAATCCAGGGATGGGTGGGGGGATTCCTGCCTGGACCCCCCCAGCTCCCACCCCACAGCCTCACCCCGCGGCTCTTGGGGCGCTGTTTTGCAGCACCCCAGATGAATTGAGTGGGAAATGGGGGCGATGGGGGCGGAGGGGTCGGGGCTGTGTTTTCTCCCATCGCCGTTCGCCGGCGCTCGGCTGCCGCCGGGAACGGGAACAGAGGGATCTTTGTGTCCCGGCCGCCCCCGAGCCAGCGCTTCAGGCCGGCACAACGGTGCCTCTTGTCACCGCTGGGCACGGTCCCCTCGGGGACGGCTCTGTCCCCTGCCACAGCCCGCGGGATGCTCGGAGACAGGGCGTCCTGGAAACTCCTTTGTGCCTCTGGTGTCGGGTTGAGGATGCTGGCGGGGCTTTGGGGTGGGCAGAGAGGGTTTTTTTGGGAGGTAATGACCAGGGCTGGGGGATGTTGAGCTGGCCCAGCAGCGGGAATCACCTCCCGTGTTCCTGTTTGACAGTCGGGGAACCTCCAGGCTGCAGTTCCCCAAGGCCACAACAGAGCTCAGGATGCTGCTTGCTGCAGTCAGGGGGTTTCCAAATGAGCTGTCTCCACCTACAGAGAAGCAGGAATGTTTTGGGAATGTGTCACCCTGGGGCCAAGGGGAGCTGAGCTGAGGTCCCTGCAGCAGGCACAGAAGGCCTGAATCAGTGGGATTCCAGTCCCTGTCCCAAAAACCAGCATTGGCAGGGGCTGTCCAGTGTGGACCTCTCTCCTTGGGACAAGCTGTGGTGCAAACACCTGAGGAAGAGCACCGAGATTAACTGTGCTGTCAATTCCCCTGGAGCACTGGGATTAGCTGCTGGAGGACAGAGGGATTAGTCAGATGCAGATCCCTAAGGATGAACACCAGGATTAGCCATGGTGCAGATCCCCAAGGACAAGTTTTGGGATTTTCCATAGTGCAAAAGTCCTCAAGGATGAGCGTTGGGTTTAACTATGGTGGAACTCCCAAGGGAAACCTCTGGTATTTCCTGCCACACAAAATCCTCGAGGATGAAGGTTGGGGTTACCCGTGGTGCAAACTCCTGAGGACGATGGCTGTTCCAGCAGACACTTGGCACTCTCCAGCAGGACCCTTGGAGCCCTCGTAGCCCTGCAGGGCCCCACTGCCTCCCCCTGCCCCAGCCTGGCACCAGGGGATGTTTCCCACTGTTCACCCAGCATTCCCTGGAAAAGAGCTGTGTGTATCCACGCTCCTGGAAAACTTCACAACTTCCCTCAGGGCTGCAGGCACAGGATATGGTTTTGTGTCCATCCAGCACAGCACCGCAGCTCCGGCTGAGGTTTGTCCCTTGCATAAGGGACACAGAGCTCCGTGATTTACAAGAAGTGACAAATCTTGCCCGTATCCGTTGGGGACCTTGCACAAGGCTCAGGCACTTCCCCACCTCCCGCGGGTGACTCAGAGTGGAAGCAAGAGCCGGCGTGGGGAAACCCCCGGAGCGTGGAGGGGCTGGGGGCAGCTCCTGGTGCTCTCGAAGGATTTGCTCTGCATGAACTTGGCCTGATGGCCCAGCCACTGCCATCGTCACCGTGCCACTGCCATCATCACTGTGCCACTGCCACTGTCACCATGACACTGCTGTCATTGCCGTGCCACTGCTGTTGTCATCGTTGTGCCACCACTGCCAGACCGCCACCCTCATCACTGCACTACTGCCATCATCACCAAGCCACTGCCATCGTCACCATGCCACCACTGTCATGATCGTGCCACTGCCATTGTTGCTGTGCCACCACTCTCATTCTTGGAGAGCCACCTTCCACCTCTTCTGAGTGGAAAAAGCTCCCCCAGTACCCTCAGTGTCCCCTGTGCATCCAGACAGGACGTGCTCCTTATGGCAGCAGCTCAGAGCATCAGAGCAAGGAGGAGAGCAAGGAGAGCGTTCCTGGCACAGGTGGGCAAGATGGGAGGAGCTTTGCTGTGAAAAACACCATAAATCCCAAATATCCTTGCTGAAGATTTGTAAGGGACCTGCTGTGCTGAGGCAGTGATTTCCCCACCATAGGCAAGGGAAGGTGTGCTGGGAGAGCTGCTGAAGGGATGTCACCACTGAAGGAGCCAGTGGCAGGTACCACACACACAGGGAGTGAGGAGGGTGGCTGTGCCAGCCCTGTGGCAGGGCTGGTGCTGGGGTTTGCCAGGAGGAAATGCCACGTGCAGCTGTGACCTTGGCCTGACCTTTGCTCACGCTCCTGGCACAGCCACAGTCCCGAGCTGGCATCGGGCTCCTTCCCAGGTCTGACAAACCCCACTCTCTCCCAGCTGCCCTGCCCTCCCCAGGTGTGTAGTGGTCATGGGTGCCCTGGTGGCACTGCCTGTGCCATGCTGGTTGTTCCTGTGCTGTGCCAGTGCTTCCTGTGACACCCTGTGGGGGTGTCTGGGGTAGGGGGTGTGGGGGGACACAGAGGGGGTGCCGTGGGGTGTCCTCACTGGGAGAGCTTTGGTGGGATGCTCAAGGCAGGGAGCAGGAGGCTATTCAGTTCTTGGGGGCATTTTCCTCTGTCTTCCAGTTTGCCCCATGTCCCCTGGCACTGGGAACAGCCCTGGGATGGCTGAAGCTTTGTACTTTTAAACTGTGGAAAAATTCCCTGCAAAACCCAAAAAGACCGGTGTATTCCAGTAGGTGCTGAGGGCTTCTGTGTCTCCTCTGTCCCCATCCTATGGAGCTGTCATCTCCATAGGTGGCCCCATGCTCCCAGCAGGGCTCAGCCACAGGGAGAGGCAGTTTGGGGGAGCTGGGCCAGATCCCACTGCCCTGAGAACTGGAGAATGACCTGTGGCACAGCCCAGGATGCCCAGTTTTGTGTGCCAGCCACAATGGGAATGCCACAGCCATGGCAGGGTGGCAGCTCTGTTCTGGGGGCTTGGGAGTGCAGCTTCATGGGGTGTCACAACCCAGGTGATTTTGGGGTGTGCTCAACTTCACTGAATGGGCTTTCCCCCATTTGCACAGGATCCATTTGGGAGCAGTGGGGTGAATCTCCATGTGGAAGCTGACGCTGGTGGGGTTGGGGCTGAGCTGGAGCAACATCCGTAACATCCTAAACATTCCGTCCCACCCTGAGATCCTGAGCACACCGAGCCAGGCAGCAGCAGGCATTACCCATCCCTGCAGTGCTGCTGGGGCACCTCTTGCTGAGAAGGAGCCCGTGGGTGAACCCTTGGTGTGTTGAGTGTGCACTTTTGGTTACTGAGAACTCCCTTTCCCGGTACCGGCCGCATCGAGCAGGGCAACGTGCGGTCAGGTGCGGCGCCCCGGCAGCGGGGGCACCGTGCCTGCGGTAGGCACTTCTCCGAAGCCAGCCTGAGTTTTTGGGCACTGTATCTCTGTGCTGCATCATTTCCTTCTCCCTTCACGCTCCAGCTGTGCTCTCCACGCCGAGAGACGCAGGGGGCTTCGCCGAACTCCCTTTTCCTGGAATTTCCCGGTTTCCTAAGAAGCCGACCCCAACGCTGCGGTTGGGATGTTGATAAAACCCGCTCAGGGTCATGCTGGACGTCACAGCCCCTGTGTGGGAAAGTGGCCAGGACGAGAGATCCGTCCACCTTCTCCACACAGGACTTTGCACAGGGCACGGTTACGTTGCAAAGGTGGCAGAAAAATCAAATTCCTTCGGGATAAAGCCCCGGCGCCAGCGCGGCGCCTCACGGCAGCCCGGTGACAGTGATTGCAGCACAGCACAGCTGCAATCACTGTCAGCAGCGAGCCCGGGGGTGCCGGAGCCACCGCGGTGTCACCAGCCCTGTGCATGACGCCGTACACGAGCGACTTCTAAGAACTTTCTTTTCGGTGCAGCTCGGAGCTGATAAGGGCTGATCCCTCTTGCGCTGCGTTTCCGGCCCCAGAGAACACCGAGTGCTCGGCCAAGAGAGGGAGGAAGGAGGGGGGATGGAAAAAGAAAAAAAAGCACAGCTAAAGATGGTGTGGTTGGGTGACCGAGGAAGTGTCCGGTGGGGACACTCTGAGTGTCATACAGGTGGCTGGGGACATGGTGGGGGTGGGTTTGCTGTGAGTATCACAAGCTCGGAGCAGAATTTGGGCAGTTTGGTTGGCAAATGCTGTTGTGGGGTGAAGTGCCACAGCCCAGCGTGTAGGGGCACTGTGCCTGTGTAGGGACAGTGGCCATGGAGTGAAGAGGGCCTCTGGAGCCAGCATCCTGTGGGATGATACATGAATCACAGTCAGCCAAAATTTAGTGGTGTAGCAAGCCTGGTGCAGAGGGAGGAGCGTGCCTGGCACATGGTGGCACTGCCTGGGCTTTGCTGGGATGGCTCTGGCCATGGGGCTGAGCACGGGGCATTGGCTCCATCACCCAGCACCGATGCAGGGGTGCTCAGGGAATTTTTGCCCCCTGGCAGCCCAGATCCTGTGCCACGTGCCGCAGTGTCCTGGCAGTCAGCGGGGCAGCAGAGGAACCGAAAGCTGCCGCAGGGATATTTTAGCCTTTGTGGAAGTGTTTGCTCAGCATTTTGTCACGTGCCTGTGTCAGTGCCAAACCCGCTGGGGAGCTCTTGGCAGGCCACTGACCCTCGCAGCCATGAGCAGGACGTTCCCCGCCTGCACCCCAATTTCCCCATCGGTGCCACATCCCTGGAACGCGCTGCCATCCTGGGAACACCCTTCTCCCTCCTCTCCTCCACCCATCCCTCCACTGCAGGGTCCTTTGGACCCCCTGAGATGGGTCTGGATGTCACTCAGCCCCCCCTGGGGTGCCCCGACAGTGACTGGGCAGTGCCGTGGGGGTATTTCCTTGCCACAATGGGATATTTCCTTACCACACAGGGTATTTCCTTACTGGTGGGATATTTCCCTGCAGAGCTGGGTATTTCCTTGCTGGCTGCTGTGCTTCGGGTGGCTCCTGGACCTGGTAGAGCAGTGGGGTGTGGGGCACTGTTTTTGGGGTGTGGTGCAGTGTTTTGGGGTGTGGGGGAGTTGGGGCTCAGCTCAGGCTCTGTGTTCCCCCTCACAGGGCTCCAAGCCAAAGCTGCTCCTTGCCTGCTCTGCCGTGCAGGAGGTGCGGAGGTGCACACGCCTCGAGATGCCCGATAACCTCCACACCTTCGTCCTCAAGGTAGGGCCTGCTGAAAGGGTCTGCAGCCACCCCCGAGGCCTTTCCTACCCTCTGGGGCACATGTGGCTCCCAAAAGCTCCTGTGCCAAATTTCAGTTTCTCTTCCCATCCGGGGAGGGGATGCACAGGGGGATGTGGAGTGCAGGGTGGGGGATGCGCTGTCCCTGCTGGCGTACCAAGCATGGGTGGGTGGGGGATGCACATCTCTCTTTTCTCTGAAGATCCCATGTCCCTCTCTGGTGTCCCCCAGGTCACCAACGCCACTGACATCCTATTTGAGGCAGGGGATGAGCAGCAGCTCAGCTGCTGGACGGCCGAGATCCGGGAGTGTGTGCGCAGGGGGTAAGGACCTGCTGGATGTCCCTGAGGCTGGGGATGGGGACAGTGGCTCTGTGTCCCCACTGCCAGCACTCAGCCTGGCTTCTCCCGTCCCCAGCAGGTCTGACACGGGTGATCCTGAGCTCCTGATGTGCCGATACCCTGACCCTACAGCCGCCAGCCCCACCACCAGCACCGACCCCCTCAGCCAAGGTGAGCTGGGGACACCCAGGGGACCCTGGGGGCAGAGTATCCCTCACCCGGGGGTCACCACCTCCTGCGGTGGCTAGGCTGATTGGCCTTCCCTCAATGGCATGAGGCGGGGACAGAGAGGGGAGGGGATGGGGTGATGGGCAGGGGTCCCATTTCCCAGGGACACTCATCCCTGTGCCTGGCAGGGGCGACGCCGGGGGGCCCGGGGGAGGCGGCGGGGCCGAAGATGGAGCAATTCCTCTCCTCCTGCCCCTGGTTCCACGGGCCCATCTCCCGCGTGAAGGCGGCTCAGCTGGTGCAGCTGGGGGGGCTGGAGGGCCACGGCGTGTTCCTGGTGCGGCAGAGCGAGACGCGCCGTGGCGAGTACGTGCTCACCTTCAACTTCCAGGGCAGAGCAAAGGTACGGGCGGGACAGGGCTGGGATGGGGAGGGAGCCCCTGGGGCAGGCCCCCTGCTGCAGGACAGGCCTGTCCCACCTCATGCCACCCCAGGGAGATGCCCTCTGGTCTCTGCCCCGATGCTTGCAGTGGGCTGGCGCCTTTTTCCCGGGGGGCAAAATCCCCAGGGAGCCTCAGGCTGGGGGATGCAGCACATCGTGCTAAAGCCATTTGTGTCCCCCATCCCAAATCTTCCCACCGTGTCCTCCAGGAGGGAGTGGAGGGAGGGTAACAGGTCCGTGCTCCTCTCTGCAGCACCTGCGGCTGGCGCTGACGGAGCGGGGCCAGTGCCGTGTCCAGCACCTGCACTTCTCCTCCATCGTGGAGATGCTGCACCACTTCCACCGCTACCCCATCCCGCTGGAGTGCGGCACCGCCTGCGATGTGCGGCTCTCCAGCTACGTCGTCGTCCTGCCCCAGGCACAAGGTGAGCGGGAAGCGAAGGGGGATGTTCCCTTGCGGGGATGGAGGGTGCCCGGGCTGGGTGTGGGTGCCCCAGAGCTGGGCCCTTTGATAGCTCGTGGATTGGGGAAGCAGAAGCCTCGGGGCAGTGGCACAAAAGGTGACTCCCAAGCTCCCAACTTCCTCTTTTGAGAAAGGAGAAGCTGCTCCCAGCCACCGGCTGCGGGGGGGTCATGGGATGCACCCCACACCCCCAGAGAGGGGGCGACAGGAGCATCCCCCTGACCAGCATCTCCTCCCTCCGCCCGCAGCTCCCGGCTCCAGCACCACGGTCCCCCTCCCCCTGCCCTTTCCCGCCTGGAGCCCCGAGTTCAGCCTCGTCCCCGCCGGCTCCTCCTGCCCGCACGGCCTCGACGAGCCCCCCGGGGGTCCCCCAGCGGAGCAGATCTTCCACCTGGTGCCACCGCCGGCTGAGCTGGCACAGAGCCTGCGCCCGGCCAGGGCCACCACGGCCACCATGGCCACCGTGCCCCGGCCCCGTGACTCGGACTATGAGGTGGAGGCACCGGGCCGGGGCCACGTCCGTGCCATCGACAACCAGTACACGCCACTCTGACCAGCACGGCGCCGGCACTGGGATGCACTTTCGGGTGGAGAAATCCTGGAGACCTTCTGGGGAATCCATCGAGAGAAAGAATGTACCTGTTTCTTCCTTCTGGTTAGGGATTATTATTGTATTTTTGCAAGGAAGGGGGTAATTTTTCACTCCTGTACGGGTGTGCTCCCTCTCGTTGGCCTGTTAAAGGGCCTCTTATTGTTGTTTTTATTGTTCTTATCAAAGCTTTCTCATTACTGTTTACACAATGCCACTCGTGCCTTCCCCGGGCCCGTGTCCCCCCTGTCCCTGACACGACAGCGCCCAGCCAAGGAACCAGGGGCTTGTGTTACACCCACAGAATTGGAGAAAGTTAAAAAAAACCCCAGGATAACAAGAAAAGAATGATTATAAATTCATTGCCAAGTTGCTGCTCCAGGCCTCATCCTCCTGGCCCGGCTGCTGAACCCACCAGCAAAGCCCGACCTGAGCTGAGCTCCCAGGAAGGGTGATAAGCAGGGTTTGGGCTTTTTTTTTTTAGCTAAGGCAAAAACTGGCTTTTTCTTGCTTTTTCTTTATAACCCAGCACAGCCGTGGCCACTCCCTGTGCCAGCCAGAGGGATCCTGATCCTGCTCTCCCTGCTGATTGAGACTGAACACTAATTGCTCCATCCTTAGCCATGGCACCAGCTGAGAACTAACACAGAGACTGACACAAACCACTCCTGCTGGTGAGGGAGGGGTTTATCCCATTTTATCCTGGTGATGGATGCGTTCTGTCCCGGTGATGGAGGCTTTTTATTCCTGTGGTGAATGGGTTTTTATCCTGGTGATGGAGCTGTTTTATCCTGGTGATGGAACTGTTTTATCTCAGTGGTGGAACCATTTTACCCCAGGGATTTTAAGCACAAATTTAAAGTCAGTTTTCCTCTTAAAGAACCCCCCTACTCTCTCTTGCATTTTTTCCCCCCAAAACACCCTGTCACCAGGAGCTTGGTGGCATTTAAGGCTCTACAATGGCCTCTTGCAGGTGACCCTGGGGACACCTTCTTACCTGGAGGAAAAACTTATCCAAATCTCTGGGTCTCAGCATCCCCAGCTGTCCCCAAACTCTGCTGCTGTTCCTGAGCCCCTGGGGCTGCTTCACCTGCCTGGGGCAGCCGTGAGAGAGGAAGCACTTCTGAGAAGCTGCCTTTATTTTAGGAAAGAGGAAGGGCTGGAGCCGTTGCGCCATAGAGGAGGGGATGTTCACAGCATTCAACTTCCAGATTTCCCAGTGCAGCCTTCCCTAGGATTTCGGATGCAAAACTTGCCTTGAGATGGCCTTACAGACAGCTTTTTTATTTCTATTTTCCTTGAAATTGCAATACAGGTGAGAGCCCTCAGGAGCATTAACATTTAGCAATTAATTTGAAAACCAGCAAACACAAAGCCTCGTTGGGCTGAGTTAGGGAATTCCACAAAAATCCAGCCTCTAGGACAGGCTTTGGTGTGAAGCAGGTTCTGGTTGAGCCCAAAGTCCAAGGAGACAAGGTCAGGAGTTGAAGGGCAAGGCCAAAATATCTGGGGCCAAACAGCCAAGGAAGCAGCCATGAGAGCAAATCTGGGTTTATAAATCAAAATATGAGGCTGGGACAAATGGGAACCATCAACTGGAGAAACCATTTTGGTTTTCCTTTTGTGCCTCCCCATTGCTTGCTCTTGCTCTCTCCTGGGCTTTGTGCATTTAGAGCAGTCAAAGTCTTTTTTCCCCCTGCTTTCTCTACACTCGTGCCTGAAACTGGAGCATTAAGAGCTAATTGCACTGGTCCTGCAGCACTGCCAGCCCTGTTTGATGGAGAAACAAAGCCAGCCCTGTCCTCGCTGGGCTCCTCAGCTGTATCCGCATCCCATTCTCCTCCCTGGAGCAGCACAAAGGCTGCAGCCAGAGGCAGGAGCACATCCCCGGGGCTGGCTTGTGCCAGGCAAGGCAGCTCCCTCCGAGGCTCATAAATAACTCCCCGTGCTCTTGCATTTATAGGGATGGGGAAGGGAAGGGGGGACAGCACAGCACAAGTTGTCGTTTCCTTTCCTCGCTCGCTGCCTGCTTCCCAAAGCCTTGGAAAACAGAGGGATGTGCTCAATCTTGCTAAGATTCCTGTTCTTAGTCCCACTGAGCTCCAGGGAGCTGCATTCAAAGGGGTGTTCCCCCAAAAGGCGAGGTGGAATCACCCAAATCTCCCTACATCTGCAAAGAAAGGATTGGCTGGGAAAAGGCAGTGCTATTCACATCCCTTGCCAGATGAATCCAGAGAAATCCTTGCCAGATAAATCAGATGCTGCTGGGGTGGGTTGTTTTGGCACGCCAGGACTTTATTGTTCCAGTGCCAGAACTGAAACATGCGTGTGCATGTGGTATTTTTAACCTGCAGTGTAATTACAAGGGGGTTCTCCGCAGTTTAAATGGAAATTGCTGTGCTTGATTAGTAAAATACACGTTGGGTTCATTATCTCCCCGTCAGCCACTTCCCCCATGCAAACAAACTCCAGTGGGGGAGAACTCCTGTTCTCCCCACCAGTGAGCAGTGGGAGAGTCCCTCTGATGGTTTAATAGTTAATTCCATCCCCAAACTCACCCACAGGCAGCTGAGGGCTGTCCAGCCCTCCCAGCTCCACCAGCCCCTCAGTTCAGGTCCACTGCAGCAGGACCTGAGGGGGTTTTTGGGCTACTTCCCAAGCTCCCAGGGGGGACTGAGTTTGAAATCTCATTTCTCCTAGAAAACATCTGGCTTGTGACACAGGTCAGAGCATGATTCTGCTCCTGCCAGCACGTTATTCCAGCCCTAAGGTACTCACTCCTCTGCATGTTGCAGTGGGCAAAGAGCATTAAGCCATTCCACCCTATGGAATTGAAGCATTTTGCAGGATTTTTATATTCTTGTGACTTGAGAGAAGAGCCCAGGCCTGGGCAGGTTTAGTTCCCCAGTGCCTGTGGGCTTTTACTGGCATTTATGGGAATTTTGGGAGGAGGGGAAGCCAAGGACAGAGTCCCTGGGTGGTTCTGTGGAGGTGCAGCCTCCTCAGAAATAAAAGTCAGGTGCAGCCACCAGTTTGTGCCTTGGTCCTGGACATGGGTGCGTGGAACAGGAGTTTGGATCCCACCTAACGAAGCCAGGAGCCACAGGAGCAGCTCTTGGAGCTGGGCTGCGGGCCCAGGAGAGGCTGGGAGTGGGGAGCCCCAGCTCACCCAGCTACTCAGGACAGTTTTTAGCAATAAAGATGAAAACCAGGCAGTGCCTTTGCTCTGTGACAGCAGGGACCTGGTTTAGGGCACAATCCAAGACTTGGGTCCGGCCAGAATTCCTCCTCTTCCTCTTCCTCTTGCTGTTTGCTGACAGCTGCTCCTGCTCAGTGGCCTTTGTGTCCCCAGGGGGTGTCAGGTTCTGAAGGAGCTCCTGACATGAAGCATTAGTTGATGTCTCCCTCCCTCCCACACCCCAGCCCTCTGGAACAGCACCAGCAGGTACCGAACACTGACTCCACCATTCCTCACCCATCCCTTTGGATTGAAGCTATTTTGGGGTGAAACTTCTAAGAAAAGATCCAGGGAGAAGCCAAAGCTTCTCATTCCTCATCTGGACCACCAAACCCTGGTGTCATCCAGCATTCCAAACTTTTAGCTTTGGTCCAAGCAGCCCCAACATTCCCCAGCAGCTCCCAGAGGCAGGGAAGGTGACTGTGTATTCCCTAACTCAGCCTTTAGCAGGACGATTAAAGCCAACAATTTTGTTGGAGTGTATTAATTTGAAAGTTCTACTTTTCACCTGCACAGAAAAGTTCTTCTTGTATAGTAATTTTTTCTATATATTGTTTCTGTATGTACTGTACAAGTAACTTATTCTTGAATAATGCAATTTTACCATAATATAAAAAAAAATCTGCTCTTAATAAACTGTTTTTAGAACTTGTTTCTCACTTGTAGTCTTCAGTCTGATTCTCTCCAGGTGCCTGGGCATTGTTTTAGTAGATACTGGATGCTAAAAGGCAGAAATGCTCCCTTGGACATGAGAATCCTCTGGTTTGCCCCCATGGGACCATGCCTGCACCACACAGGACAGCCAGGACACAGCACTTGGAGCAGGGATAATTTTGTCTCCCCACCTTCTTAAGGCATTTTGCCAAGGAATTCTTACCCTTCCTCCCCTTCTCCAGAAATACCACTGACTTTTATACCTTCATCACCTTGAAGGCCCATCCGGGACCTTTCCTGACCCCGTCCGGAGCAGCTCAAGGCTGAGGGATCAGGAACACAAAATCACCTGGACACAAAACCTTGTTAGAAAACTGCACTGAATTTGTGATTCCCAAACCTCTCCCTCATTCCTGCAATGCCCCTGCAGCAGCAGCACACAACAGACTCAGGGCAAACCCTGGCTCCAGCTGGGATTGGAGCTGGAGCAGCCAGTATGGGAAGAGACTCAAAAATCACCACACAAACACTGAGGAGGGTCAGTTTTTAAAACTTTTTTTATTTTTTAATTTTTTTTTAAGTTTTTATTTTATATTATCTACAAAGTAAAAGTTTTCTTAACTTAAAAGTTACATCACTGTCTCACGATAGTGATTATCTCATCAAACGTGATTTATAAATAATAACTCATCCGTTTGACGATTAGAATTTTTTTTTTTTACTGAACCTGTTTCAAGTTTAGTTAGAAGTAAAAGGGATCTCCAAGTCTTGATTTTTAGTGATAATAGCAGCAAGAATCACTCTTGTTACTTCTTTTGCTAGCTGACGAGTTCATAACTTTGAAGGGTCATTAAAAAATAAATAACTTCCAGTTTTCAGCAAGCAGAGTTGGGGCACTTGCAGGACTCAGATACAGTGCATGGAATTATGGAATAGCCCACAAGTTCCTAAATGCCTCTACTCAGTCCGAATCTCTCCCACTGCAAGATGAACTGTTAGCATTCCTAGTGGATGTTACAAGAAATCAAATTTTTTTTTTTTTAAACAAAATAAAATGAAATTCTAGTTTTCTGTGCTTCCAGTTGGCAGAAGCAGTAGAAGGAGGGTATTTGGCCTACAAAAGGTATCCAGCCTTTCAGTTATTCCAGATGAGCCTTACAACTGCTGTTGGTGGTGGGCTTGTACTGTAAAAAAAAAGTTCAAATGTAAATAATAAATTGGCAAGCCACACAACAGTTTGCTAGTAAAGTGGTCACAGGACAACTACTGAGCTCAACTTTATTTTTTTTCTCTTTTCTTTTTTTAAGAGAACAAAACAAAACCCTGCACATCAAGATGTCCTTGGGATGTTTTTTTTTTCTTTTTCCCTACCTAAGCCCTCAGAAAGCAGCTTTGTTCTGCTCACACATTCCCCAAGAAACATCAGGTAAAACTAAATCACTACAGAAGTTCAGAGGCTGTTTGAACTTGAATAATCAAAGAAGCCTAAATAAGGTTAAATTTAAAGCGGAAAGAAGTCACACAACTCCTGCTTTTCCCCCAAAGTAAAGCTGCAGAATGTTACTCTGAATTAAAGTTTAGATTTCAGCTGTCACTTTACTTCAACAGCCCTACCCCCACACAACATTTCACTCCTGTCCTCAAGATTTAATCAAACCTCTGATCATTATAAACTACACACAGTCCATCCCCCACAGCAAATCCACGGCAACACCTGGAAAACTCAGTCCCACAGTGCCAGGGTCTCACACTTCTCCTTTTCTCTACTCCAGCTAGAGAAAAAGCAAGAATATTCCCTCAATTAGGTACCTCTCACCAGCTAAACCTACATTCCTCCAGGCTGCCAAAGCACAGCTGTGAAATACAAGGACATCTTAAGGTCGGTTGGTTTTCTTTGTCGTTTTTAAATTTTTTTTTCCCCAAAAATCTGGTTTCTCCCAGTTCTCACTCCTCGACCTGGCTCAGTTAGGGTGCAGGTCTCCCGGGCACACACTCCTCACCTGAAGGGTGGGTCATATAGGGGAAATGTGTTGTTGTCGAGACTGGAATGGGCTGTAGTGCACTTTGAGCGAGGGCGGCTTGGGGACCACCGGGAGGCTGTGTCGTCATTAGCATCATTGGAGCATGGGCAGTTGGGTGAGAAGGAACCATTCCTGACTGTACATGAGCCTGAAACAAAGAGCTCTTTAGTATCATGGTCACAAGGAGGCAGCAACTCCTGGCCACATGACTGGCGAAAGTTTGCTCCGGCTGCAAATCCGGAGGTTTACTCTTCATTTGGTTTTTTTTTTTTATTTTTTTTACTAGGTTAGGGGTTAAGGCAGAGGTTGTAACACAAAAAAAAATTATAATAATAATAACAACAAAAAGGTAAAATAATAATTTAAAAAAGGGCTCAAGTCCTTACTGTTGGCTCTGAGTTGTATTCTCAACTTTAGCCATTTTTGCCAGCATTAAACAGGGGTGTATTAAAAAAAAACCAAAAACAATTCAGCAACAAATCTTCAAAACATTTCTGTTAGTCACCTACATCAAAGCACTTCCTAGAGGGTACAGATAGGAACTTCACAGGCACTGGGAGTCTGGCATCCCTTCCCCAGCTCTCTCCTTGCACAACCCCACGTTCTCTCCTGGCTCCCTGCCCTGGGAACCTCCCTGTCCTCTCCAGTGACCTGTGCCCACACAGTGCTCAGCCAAGTCCTCCTGACATGAGTGATTTCATCCCTTCACACTCTCAGGGCAGCTTTGTTCTGCTTCCAGTTCAGCTCATCGCAGTTCTTGTGTAATCTGAGCAATCAGAGCTAAGTCTCAGTGGAAAAGGAGATTAATCCTTCCCATGGCTGATCACCTCTGGCAAACAAGTTCAGGAACTTGGTGGGTTCTTTAGCTCAGAGCAGTTCATGTCTCTAGAGGTCATCGCTTTATTTTATTTAAAAGCCTAGCAAACATGAATTTCTTAAAAGCATAAAAGAACTCAGAGCTCTCAGTGGATTTCTCCTGGGAAAAAAAGCCCCAAAACCCCATCATTTGTACCTAAGGTTTGCTTTGTCCTTCTACCATATCCCAGAACTGCAGCCTCACAGGTCTCCCATGCCAGTAAAGACAGATAGCAGGTAGTGGCTAGAATTTTATTTCTTAAAGACAAAAAGGGTTACTTGACTCATCACAGACATTCCCCAAACTCTTTGATCAGATTTGCACGTGTTAGTAGCACCCCAGAAGCCTTTAAAGGCAGGAACTGCAATTCAAATCTCACTCTTGCTCTAAAAAAGGTTTAGGAGATCAGGCTGTGGAACAGAAATACCTCCCAGGGTTGGCTCCACGTTGACTTTGACAAACATGCTATTGTAGAAGCCATCATTATAAAGCAGCTATTCATAGAGCAGCTGGAGTCAATACACACAGTGGATAAAATTTTTCTGCTGTGGCTCAAACATTTTGCAAATTGGCAGCTGACAGCACTCTGTAATGAATTCTAAAGTACTGGTTCTCAAGTGAGATATCTACCAGCTCAAGATTCATCTGATAACCTGAAGGGAAATTGGATTGATCCCCTGTGTTGGCCTAACTGAAATTCTTACTACGTGGTATTTCAGAATCGTGTTTAGAAGCTGGGAATGAGGCTGCTAAAAAACTATTAAATCCAGTGATTAGTTTCCCCACGATGGAATAATTACATGCATTTAAAATTTCTGGCAGAACTGTAGTTATGCCTTCACTAGAGATTTTTGAGGGAACTACTTCATTGGGGAAGTCAATTAGTTTGGTGTAAATATCACAAATTGCAGCTTTTGTGCTAAAAAAAGTGCAGAAGAGACTGCACAAGTTAAAATCAAGGGCAAGGCAGGCTTTGTCTGTGATTGCTAAAAATCCTGCCTGAGCAGTCAGTTCAAAGTTGCATCTGATTTGTTTAATTTGGTTTGCTTGGCACACAGAAAGGAAGGCAATGGTCACATCCTGCATCCCTGGCCTGGCCAGGGCACAATTCAGGCACATCTTTACCCTTTCATGGCCTTCAAGCAAATGTTTCATGTTTCAAATCACAGCACTGGACATGCTATTAAGCCAAGACCCCTCTCTGAGAAGCTCTAAACACAACCCAGGCATTCACAGCAGTGCCTTCACACCAGAGCAGAGCAGGAGTCTTGTTTCTGGCAGAAACCAGAGAAGGGGAGGATGTGCCAAGATCATCAGCTTTGGCCATCCTCTCCTTAATCCTCCCCCCAAAAAAGCAGAGAAATCAAAAGCCTAAGAGAATCAAAAAGCTAAAAACTCAACATCAGTAAAACAATTCCTACAGAACTATTGATTTATTGGCTTAACTGACTGTCCCAGGGACCAAAGCAAAAAGATTTTATCAGAATTCTGCAAGGGACTGGACACCTGTCAGATTAGCATCCCTAATCCCAGTTAGTCACCTCATCCCAAACTATTGTTAACCTGTATGAGAAGGCAAAAGGCAGACACCAGGTTCTTGGTCTGAAGAAAAAATTGTGCAGGCAAATTACTGATTGAACTGCCCATTCCTTGACAAAGGACACTAAATCCAGGAGATTTAGTAAACATCAGAAAATCTGTGTCACACTGCTTTACATGGAGCTCTTGATTAATCTATCATGTGCTTCCCTTCCCCAAATCCTTTTTCTCAGGGAGCTGACCACAAGAGAGGAGTTAAGGAAAGTGGGTTTCTGATTCTGAAGCAAAGACTGTTGTTTGAGGTTGCCCAACAATCTTTGGGGATCTTCAGCACAAGCAGTTCATTTAGAACCACACACACACACCACACACACAGAGGCTTCTTTCTGCAAGGATTGTCCTGCAGTCACCTTAACTCTCTCCTCTCTCCCTGCAATGCCTTGCTACTCCCTGGGAATCCTGTCATGTCCTTTTCTGGATGTATTTGTATAAAATTTGTCTACGATGCAGAGCCTGAAACTGCCACCAAAAGCAGCAATTCAGCCTTTCTGCACTCAGCTCCCACCTCCAACCTTTCTGTATGCCAGCTCTTCTTGGGATCAGGCACCTGACTGAGCAGGGAACCAATCTGACCAAGAAACAGTCTAAAAAGGGGGTAGGGGAGGCACATTTCAGCTGAATCGTGTCCCCAGCCTGGTCTGCTCCATGGCCAAGCAGTTCTGTGAGCAGAGTGGTGGGGCAGGGACAAGGATGGGAGCCAGGAACTGGGAAGAGAGCTCAATTTATTTCAGTAGCAGTGCCAGCTTAAGATGTCTTCATTAAACTACAGTTGCAGATGCACTAGGTGTTGGAAGCTGAGGTCCAAGTACACCTTGTCAAATTCTAAATAAAGGCAATGTACAGACAGAAACCTAAATAACAACAACAGGTAAGTCTGTGCTGAGAGGTGACAGATTGGCAATCACTTCAGCAGGCCCGACTGTCCTAACTTTTGTGGCATTAAGACATTTAGTCTTGAAGGTTGTTAAACTGTGTTTACCTGGGGGACATGGGC
Organism: Leptocoma aspasia; assembly: GCA_013399835.1. Classification (NCBI taxonomy): domain Eukaryota; kingdom Metazoa; phylum Chordata; class Aves; order Passeriformes; family Nectariniidae; genus Leptocoma; species Leptocoma aspasia. Next base: position 247,400 of record VXAX01007279.1, read on the forward strand.
CATGTGTGGCGGATTGGTATATGCAGGTTGAACATGGGAGGGATGAATGGTGAAGACTGTTTGTTGTGCTGTAGGAAAATTGTTTTGTGGAGACTGCGTGTTGGAGCCTGGCGTCATGGAAGGAGGGGTTGGAGCTAGACCTGCGTGGTAAATCGCCGACTGCTGCTGGGGGTTGGCCAGGTGCAGGGCCTGGGCAGCCTGGTGCTGGTGGTGCTGCAAGAAAACACAGAGATCAGTCAGGTCAGGGCTGAGGAATTACATTGGTCCCGTTAAAGAGAAAGGAGTGGGAAACTGCTCTCAATTCTGAATGCGGAAATGGTGAATCTAAGGATCGCCCTGTGGGGAAACTCTTTACAACCCCGCCAGGCTCAGCTTCTGCTGGCAAACAGAAGCCAGACTGCCAGGTAAAACTGTGGAGAACCTGGAGCTCAGCTTCTGCTGGCAAACAGAAGCCAGACTGCCAGGTAAAACCATGGAGAACCTGGAGCTGGGAGTGCCTCACAGCTGCAGCCAGAGAATCCCAGGAGGGAATTAAGGAATGCAGCACTATTCCAAGGACCACTTTGTTTTCAGCTGCTTTGATGAAATCCAATCAAGCACTTCTCAGCATTTATCTGCTATTTCCACTTCACTCATATGAAAGCAATGACACAATTATGATCCTTCCTTAATCCTTAAACTGAAACATCCCCCATCCCCTATGGACAGGGAGAAATGAGTGGTTTGGCTCTGCTCCATCCTACCCTTTTTCCCCTCAGAGAAATCATTACATCAACACCCCCAGCAGTCACCTGCAATCCCTTAAACACAATCTGCAGCCACTCAGGCCCTGGGTTGTGTTACCTGCACGGGGCTTGGAGCAGGGTGGCTTCCAGCATGTTGGCTTTGCTGCTGGCCAGTTGGGGTGGCAGAAGGCTGAGGATGCGGAGGATGCGGATGCAGGGTAGCATTAGGGTGGGCATACTGCTGAGCAAGTGAGCCAGTGGAAACTAGGATGAAAAAGAGGAATATTTAACACCAGGTACAGGACGTGCACCTCTATCAAGTCACTTGAAGATTTCACTACAACTCAGTCTGTAAATATATTCCCTCCCCCTTCTAAAAAAAAATATATATATTTATCTTGCAAATAGCTGATGATCTTACCTTGCTTTTGTGTAGTTTGGTTTGGCAGGAAAGTCTATAAACAACCATAATTAGACAGTTCATCTTCCCTAATTTGACAAAGTAACAGATACTACATAGAGAAAAGCAGTATTTCATCTTTTGTTTTGTCAAACAGACCAGTTTCAAAGATCAAATTTATAATTTTCATACAATTTAGGATTTCCTGAGATACACTTTTCAAAGGTGTTACAAGCCATTTTTATTTCCACCATCCAAAAAAAATTCTTTGGCCTTATACCTGGCTAACCTCACCATGCTACTCTTCTGGAAATTGCTCACAGAACAGTCAGAGGGAAGCACAAACTCCGCCCATGTGCTCCAGAGTAAATAAACGCATCACAGCTGACAAAACTGAGGCTGCTCGAGCATCACATTTTTGCTGAAGCCACTTTCTTGTGCTAAAATAACCCATTTTGCCTCTGCCCTCGAGGCCAATCTGTTCTGGATCATCACCATCCTGTGAGTTCCTCAACACTGCCATGGAATTCTTCATTCCTTGAATCAGTAGCAAATAAGGTACAAAATTCCCAAAAAGGAAGAAACTGAACAACAGAAAACTTCCACCCCAGTGAAGCCACATCTGTTGCTACAGCCGTGCCAGTCTCCAACAACAAACACGAAGTTCCTTCTTGGATCCTGCTCTGTCCTGCTTCAAATGGGTCACACTAAATCCTATTTTTTTTTGAACTTTTGAGGGAATCTAAGCAAGTATGAAAAGCCATAATGACAACAAGTCTTCCTTTCAACACAAAGCATGCAACATGAAAGCAGGACCCTAAAAATGAGGATGTTTCCCTTATTTCTTTTAGGTCTTGTGCAACAACCAGGCCCATGTCTGTGGCTACTTGTGTGTGACAACATGTGTTAATCCCTCTGATGTCACAGCCTGAAAGACCAAGGAGAGTTTTGCTGACAAAGTGCTAAAAAGGCAAACAGCCAAAGAAAACTATCAATCTGCTCCTCAGTATTTCCTTTGACTGTTCCTTATTTGTTTTGACGCCTTTTGGTCGTTCTGAAGTTAATTACTGATGAGTATCTACCAGGTTATGTATTTTTTAATGGGGTTGGTATTATATAAGAACTTGATGGCCACTGCAGTTTTCCTCCAGTCTGGTTTGCTACAAACCTTACAAATCCAAGTTCTAACACATTCCAACTCATCAGAATACAGAGAGCCAGGATATTTTTGCCTTACTGAGGTTTTTCTCCCCTTTTCAGGTTCCTCCTTTAGAAAATAACTGCCTGCCACATTTAACTTAATCCCTGGCAAGCTCTATTAAATCTTCACTGAGCAAATGGCCTCGCAGTGATGAGCAGTTTCAGGCTATTAATGCAGATGAACTAAATTCCTGCAGTCTGGAGTTGATCCTAATGTTCTTATCCACATGTGCAAGCACAGCTGTACATTTTGAGACTTCCTGATTGAGCGGGGTTTCAAAAACACCTCAATATTTTCTAAGCACACTGTCAAAACCAGCAGGATCTTCTGCCACAGCATTCTGTTATGTTTTACATCCAAGTATTTTTGATATCACTACTAAAATGTATTTTGCAGCAGCATCCCTGCCATGCTCCTGCTTGACTTTCAGACATCTCTCCTGCGACAACACCAAAATTATCAATGGCAACACTGATCATTTTTAGAGTACCACATTTATGGCTTTCTACAGGAGGAAAATTTCTCAACCTCCTTATTATACACACTGTGAAGAAGGCCAGAAATTATTATCTTTGTCAAAGTAATAGAAATAAATGGCAGGAGGGATTACTTGCTTGCCAAAGGGCACTTCAGACCAGCAATGCTCCCAGTGCCTCAGCCACAGAGCTGGCAAGCCTGACTACAAATTATCTCCACCTCCATCCAAGAGGCTTTAAAATGTATATGAAATTTAATTCCAAGTTGTAAGATATTCAAGGCTTCCCACATTATTGGGAGTCCCACATTATTTTGGAGACTCTTAACATCACTTGTTAAGAGTCTCCAAAATAATGTGGGACTCCCTTAAACCGTTTGTGCAATTCATCTTTCGGTTCTTTATGGCCAAGAGAATAATAAACTCTGTTGTTCTGAAACAGATATTTCTACAATAAAACTTCACAATAAGGAATTTCTCTCTTAAGACACCAGTTAAACCAAGGAATAGCACCCTACAGGATAGATGTAAACCAGGGGGAGGATCAGGTTTTTGTCATAGTGGCAGCTCTTCCAAAACTACCTAATATTTTATCCATAGCTTTGGATCTGAAGCACTGGACTTCTTTATACTGAAGAATATTTATTTCTCTAGTTTCTCCTCTCCTTCATTTTGTCTTTAGCAGATCACCCTAATGACCAAATTTGTAGAGCTTAAAACCACTACAGATGCTGCTGCAAATTATGTTTTAATAGTAATATTAAAAGTGCCTTTCAAAAAATGTTATCTGGGCCCTTTTCTAAATCCTGGCCAGTCCCTGCACACAAACCAAGAACAACTCAGTAGGTCTGACATACATTCCCAGTTCAAAACCAGAGTTCAGACTCCAACTCCATCAGTGTAAATGGTTTTTCATGTTTAATTAGTGCAAGTAATTCCTGCCAAGCCAGTGAAATCTCTGAGACCAGCACAGCTGTCAAAGGAGTCTTGTAAAAGTCATGAAAAATTCTCCTGCTCAGCCAGAACTAAAACACTTTCCCTGGGCTTTTTAAAAGGAATTTTTGCCTGGTCATCAAAACAGCTCGCTACACAAAATTAACAGCAAATAAGACAGGAGGTGGGGAAAAAAAATAAAATACCCATTATCCAACATTTTTCTCCAAATGTCAGTATTTCGGAGATTTTCCACCTATTATCTGAGAATGTGCCAGGAAAGCTCTTGGAAAGGACACACTTTGCTGCAAGTCACCTCAGCTCACTCCAGCACAAATATACTGGGTTTCTCACCTTTTATGCCTTAAATTCCTCTGCCTGGACTGATCTGCTTCACTTCTGCATCTTTCTAATCAAACTGGTTCTAGTGTGAGATATTCCACTGCACTAACCTGGCAGGGACACGACGGGAGGGAAGCGACTCAGTCACAGAATGGGAAAAAAATATCACAGAGATTGAATTACTGAATTCAACTCTACAGAACTGCACCCCATTTCTGAGAGCAAACAAGAAGTAGTCAGCCACAGAACCCACAGAAGGAGCTGAAATCAAAAGAGGTCAGAGCAGCAGAAATCAAGCAGAACTCCCAGCTACAAGGGAGTATGTGAAACCACATCGTGTCATTTTGTAATTTTGTCTTTTCCCTGGAATTTCAATGGTGCCAATGGTGGTCAGCGCTGGTCATGGTCCAAAGATGAACTGAAGAGCCTATTTTCAAGAACTGACCAGTGAACAAACTTCAAAACTATTGCCAGAGCCAGTAAGATGGTGAGGATAACTACATTTAAAAGACCTGAATGGTAGGAAGCAAAGAAATAGCAAATGTTTCTTTCATCATACAAACATTTCAAGAAGTCATTTTACACAGGTAGAGTGGACTTCACTTCAAAGATAATCCAAGAAAGGAATGAGGTTATTGAAGTGATTTCAGTGCACCAAACCAAGAGGCATGAACACAGCACAGGTCAGCATCCAACAGCCCCTGCCCAGGCAGAACCAGTGTGGCACAAGAAACACAGGAAATCTGCTCCAGAGGAGATTTTTGGAGAACAAGTGGTTTTTCTCACATCCCTCTTGCATGAGCTAATGCAAAAAAAAAAAAACCAAAAAACCAAAAAACCAAAAACAGCAGAGTGCCTGGCATGGGCTGCACAGACTTACAGACAGACACAGCAACAAGTGCCACAGCAGGACAGGAGCAAGAACAGAAACACCCTGAAACTGCAACTCCTCCTTTCCCATGTCCTGGGTGAGAGTTCATCCTGCAAGCACCCCCTCAAACCTCAGCTTCCTCAAAGCAGCTGCTGAACACCAGCAGACAAGGCAGTATTCTGCAGTTCTCTGCCTTTCCTGTAAGTGTGGATGAGCTGGATCAGGCTGTTGTGTCCAGAGAGCACCAGCTCCTCTCCCAGTGCCTGCAGTGATGCTGGTCACCAGCACAGCCCCACCTGAGCCAGGGAATGGAGCTGATGAAAGTTCCAAGGAGCCCTCATCTCATCCCTGTCATACAATCATGACCACAAGTTGTTCCCAGCACTCCTTCAGTGGCAGCTCTACAGAAAACTTCCTCCACCTCGACTGCAAGTCCAGTTATTTCCTCCCAAGGGCTCAAAATATGAGCCACAGCTTTTGAAAGGGATGAGGCCCAAGCTACTTCTCCTTTTAGGAAGCTGGTAACTTGTCAGGTGTAAAAATCCTGTTTAGCTCATTAAAGGGAGCAAGGAAGCTCTCACAGGCTGAAGTAGAGGCTACAGAATCACAGAGTGGTTTGGGTGGGAAGGGACCTTCAAGAACATCCAGTTCCACCTCCTGCCATGGGCAGGGACACCTCCCACTATCCCAGGTAGCTCCAAGCCCTGTCCAACCTGGCCTTGGACACTTCCAGGGATGGGGCAGCCACAGCTTCTCTGGGCGCCCTGTGCCAGGGCCTCACCACCCTCACAGGGAAGGATTTCTTAGAGCCCACTTCTGGCTGCAGATGGAAAGACTGGGTAGTGAAGTCAGAGATTATTCCATATTCAAAATAAAGTTTTCAAGAATTGACAACTCAGTTTCTTGTGATCATATAAATCTGCTCCAAAGCTCCATTCTCCACTGAGAGGAACCTTCCTGCGTTTTCCACATCCTGGTTTGGTGCAAGGAAACTTGTTCCCTCAACACGTCCCATTCCTTTAACATGTGGTTCTTTAGAACGTGCTTTTCTGTACAATCAAAATTAGTACAAAAAACCCAACTCACTGGCAAAGTAGAAAGAAGGGCCTGTCTCCTTGCTGTATGGTATTTTGGGACATGCTGAATTTGGGAAATAGAAAGGTAAATTAGCCTCTTGCCACGTGCATACTTCCCATCTTCTGGAAAGGTCAGTGTCAGTTTTAATTTTTTAAAATCTTTTTTGAAGACTCTAGAACCATGCAGATATTTTTATTTACTTAGCTGCTATTAGAGCTAGATATTTTGTTTTACAAATGAGTGGCGATGAAACACAAGTCTCGAGTAAGCCTTCCTTCTTAACTGTGACACTGAGGTCTGCAGTTCTTAATTAACCCAAAAAGAAACTTTATGTCAATTCATGGTCTATTACTGTCCACTGTAACAAGAAGGTTAAAATGCAATTACACTAGAGCAGAAACTGGCCCTTGCTTTTTCAGCTATAGCACTGCCATTCTGAACAGTTCCAAGACAACTTTGGTGACTGGTTCATTCTTAGTCCCTGGAGAATCCTCTGAAGTTTATATTATATCCACCATTGTACTATCAGGGGAATAGAATTTACTCTACTGCTGAGACAGAAACCAGATAAAGTTAGAGACAACACCAGACCAGTAAAACATATGCAGAAGGGGAAAAGGGAAGGGAGAACGGGGACAGGAATGAGAGCACAAAAACCAGGAAATGCATCTGTGTAAAACCGAGATCTGGTTTTACACACGCTCTTAAACACAAAAGTTAAGTTTTTCAGAGGACTCCAATTATCTGGAAACAATTCAGCCACACGGAAAACTAACACAAGTTCATTGTCACAGGAAGGGACAGATCCACCCTCTACTCTGTAACCAAATTTTCTACCAGCAGCAGAAGCCTGGTCTGGGCTTTGTGTGACACAGGAGCCGAACTGGGACCGTGGCCAGCAAACTCCAGCAGCCCAAGGACAGGGACTGGGAGGCCACCTCGAGCCAGCAGCTGCCAGACAGACACAGAACCTTCTGAACCCAAGGTGCAGCTGAGCAGGGCAAGGACGACACCTCCAGGTGGGCTGTGTGGCAGGTAAAGGTGTCACATTTCAAACTCTCCTGGACACGAGTGGCTCCGCAGCTGAAGCGTCACAGACGTTGTTATCGTCTGGCTGGGAAGAAAGTTGTTTGGACATTGTCCTTCCCCATTTTGAGGGGAAAACCCCAGTGATCTGAACACTCCTCTGTCCTGTCCTTTAGCTGGGGTTACTGGGACCACGCAGCTCTGCTTCTCTCTCTTGGCAACAGCGGGGTTGTGACACTGTGAACTGGCAAGGAAATCCCAGAAGTGCAGGAATATCCCATTAAACAGCATTAGACAAAACCACTTTTCTTTAAAATGGAAGAGTGCTTATCACCAAGTGTAGGTCACTGTATGTAATTTGGATTCAGCTATCTCTTCACAAGACAGGAAGGAAAACAACCCCAAACTTTTGCCAGTGAGCGTGTTCCCTTAAATCGACAGGAATTTCTCTTGGCTGCCAGGCTGTTACTATTTGTCACAGACTTTCAACTCATCCCAAACCATTAGTGAAGGTGGAGTTTCAGATCTTACCAGAAAACAATTCACACCTTAGGAATACTTGATAAGCAGTTTCCCCCCAACCCCCAGGTCTCAGCACAGTAGTTCTTGCAGATATCTTCTCTCTACCACATATGCAGGAGAAAAACTGAGTGAATTTTGCAGGAATAACTCAAAGCAGGCACCAGTACCTTGAAGGGTAAAAGGGCAGCGTGGCCCACTGAATCCTAATGTCAGTGCTAAAAATAAGTAATCATATATTTTCTAAAAATCAGATAGATATTTTAAAGAGCCAAAAGGGAAACTGTTTGAGCAAAATCAAAAGCAGCAGCGGTGGTTGTTTCTCAGGACGTTGTTATTCTGTACTTTCAAATTATTTTTTAAGATAGGACCAGAATCAAAGTGCACAGGTATATTTAGTTCAAATGTGGGTAAACTTAAGATCCCCAAAAGACAGCACATAAGTTATGGATATTTTCTTATAGTCAGTCAGACGTGAACAATTCCAACATGATGTTCTTTAGCTCCATAAGCAGCTCAGATTGGTCACCTCTGGCATTCCTGCCTTTTCCCACACATGGATAAATGGAAGCTGAAGTGGACACGTTACAGCTGGACACACTTTGAGGAAGCACAGTCCATCTGGGCCAGGTCTTCAGGCACTCAGCACATGGAAGACTTGCAAAAATGTGAATTGAGAGGGTGCTGCAGAACATCAGGAGTAATTCCATGTGTCACTGTCACCTTGGAAGGTGAAGGTACATTTGAGATGGTTCATGCTCACTAAACACATCTGCACAGGGGCAAGAACACACCCTTAAAAAAGGTCTCACATGGAGTTCATGATCCTCTTGGGTTGAATGGTTTCAGCAACAAAAATTGCAAGCACTCCATCATTTACTGGAAGATGGGAGAATATTTAGAAGAGTCACCAAGTAGCTACTTGAAAGAACACAGGAGGACAGGCCATTTCTGTTAAATTAGGTGCTCTTGGGAAAGTAATATTTAATTACATGGCAGGAAATACCAAAGAATTCTCAAGTTTGACCCAACTTAGTTGTTTGCACTGGCAGGTAGTCACATATCTACAACAGACAAGCTGCAAAACCAACACAAAATGAGATCTAACAGTTGTAAGTTAGAATATCAGTGAAAAAAACTATACAGACATCTGATCAAAGCCAAGCAAGGCAACGGGCTCGTACTTCAATGCTGCAGAACCCACTGATTACAGAAGATAAGGATGGTGCACAATGGGAAATTGCTAGGAAGTCACATGCAACCATTCTGAATTCAAATCTCAGATTATCTCATGTTTGGTTTTATTTTAATTAGAATTTGAGAGGAGGGTTTTCACCAATAAAGGTCTGAAAGCCTTTGATCATTTGCTTTATCGGAATTCTATTTAATCTAATGAAAAAGCAAACAGAAGATCTGTTTACATGGACACCTCAAGCACAAGAGTTGAAAAGATCAAAGTAATACAATTAGGAAGGACCTGTGAGAGAAAGATTATTCTCTACAAGTAACTTCCATTTCAGCTTCAGCACAAATGAGCTCAAATGTTCTTCCTCCGAGCATCAAAATAAGTTATTTTTGTTACTGTTTTTCGTTATTTCTTAACTCTGTTACCACACCACTGCAGAGATCTGACAAGATGTTTTCAGACGGGGAAGACACCTCTTAAAATCAGAATTAATTTCCCACTAAACTCCAGATTCTCTGTAAGTTTTCATGACAAGTCATGGACTTCCATTAAGTTGCAGTGTAAAACTAAGCACCCAAAAACATACAAAGATGTCTAAAGGTACAGAAAATCTTTTATTAGAGTCTAAGTCAATAATATACGAGACCCAATAAAACTTTTCCTCAGATGCTATAACAAGTATTGAAATGCCATGTTTTCAAGAGACCATCTGCTGTTTTGACATTTTATGACAATTTCCAAGCCTTAAACAACCTTGACTCTACCTCTTTCAATAGCATGTTTTGCACTGAGCTCTTTTTCCTCCAAATTGGGCCTTGATTTATCATACATTTATAATGCTTTAGAAAGTTCTTGCACATTTTACTTTTGTCACAAGATAACCCACATTTTCAGCACTTCACTCTAAGTGAAAAATGCCCATCTGATAATGCTAGAGACTAATTGTCCAAGTGAGAGCAATACATGAGCTGTTCCATTTACTTATTCTTGACTTACCAAATGAGAAAGGTAAGCAACACATGGTTTATTTTGCTTAAACAGCAGTGTTAATATTGCCAGTAGTACCATAAAGACAGCATTTCACTAGTTGCCAGAACTAAAGTCAAGTTTGAAACTGAGGTCATAACCTTGCAATAAAACAAGTACTAATTATAATCAAGGAACAAACAAGGGATGATGTATCAAGAGAACTTGAACAAACTTCTTTCAGCAGATATTCTTTAGCAGCTCCCAGGTTGAAATCTCATCTTGGTCACTGGCATCCTACCGAAATCAGCACACTTGAGTTTTCATTTGAACCAGCTGGCTCAGTTTTCAAAGCTCTGCTCATCATCATCATCATCATCATCTTATGAAATATAAACCACATCTACTGAACAATACCCACGTTTGAAGGCTGAGATTAAATACATCCCCTGCACAAGGTAAGGACTTAAAAAGTTACATATAACACAAAACGTTTCCTACCATACATAGCATGTGTCTGTTCATGCGCACCGTACTGTGTTGCAGAGGAAGATACTAAACCCGGCTGTGCGTGTGCTGGTGGGGCCATCATCCTAGCGTTGCCCTGTATTACAGGGCTATAAACATGAGGATGCTGCAGGCAGAACAAAGGAAAAACCACACAGTTAATTGGGGAACTATTCCAAAGCAAGTTTTGTCCCCTAAACAGATTGAAATGGCCTTGCTCAAAAGCAGAGCGAGCTGAGCATTTCACGCTGTTGGGATTGTCCCAGTTGGTTCCAAAATTTAAGGGCTAGAAATTGACAGCAAACATTGGCATATCTCATTTTTGCCACTCTAATAATGCACTAAGCTTATACATTTATCCAATTACACATGTAGATTTAACAGCCTTTGAAGTAAGAGCAGTCCACCAAAGAGTTATTTTTAGAACACTTAACCAGGAGATGTGCTGGCCACGACCTAAAGAAATTCTTCAAAGAGCCAAAAAACCATATAAATTATAAATGCCAACTTCTAAACCGACCTTAAAATTCGTTAGGACATTAAAATTCATTAGGACCTTAAAATTTGTTACAGGCTTTGAAGCACATTCCAAGACCACCACATGTGCTCCAGAACACAGAAACTCTTCAGGGTGACTTAGGACTGGACACAAGGGGGTTATTTAGCTCTGAACCACTTCATTATTTGTGCTTGGATTGACCAGGAGCATGCAAAGGACTCTTACCTGAGATTGGTAGTGTGGCACATGCTGCACAAGAGGCTGATTAGGAAATTGTTGGGGGCTATATGCAACGTATTGTGTAGAGTAAGCAGGTGGAGTAGCTACAATTGGAGGGCCTGCTGCTGAGGCAGGATGCATCATGGTGCTCTGGTGGTGTTGGTCTTGCCGCTGCTGGGGCATATTTGGTACTGGAAAACAAAGATTGTCTCATGTTAGAAACACAGAGAAAAAAACTTGGAGCTTCCTGAAAGGTTCTACGTTATAATAATGTTACTGGGTCCACGTGGAATATCCTCACCCCACACCTTTAGCCATGGGTTAGAGCTCTGTCAAAAAGGAACAGCGTGAAGAAAAGCTTCTCCAGGAAACAGATGATTTTCATCACTGGCTTTCACACACAGCCACAAACCCAGCCCTGCCTTTTTTGTGAAGGAAGAAAGGTGGAGCAAGAGAAAGACTGACAAGAATCAGAAGTGGAAGAGAAAGGTTATATCAGGATACCTACATTAAGCAATTAATCCTGGCCCCTTTAAAAGGGTTTTTCACCCTCTATGGGAACAACTCCCTCTGTTCCATCAGCTGGAAATCTGAGTCTTTATGTTAAAATGACTCGTGCTTATGGCTGAGGAGAGCATAATAAAGGTCTTCACCCAGCCACAACTCGAGATATTCACATCTTTTGAGCTCTTTGCTACCCCTCAGGGCAACAGAAAGCAAATTTTAGGTCACAGACAACACTGAGGGAGAAAAAACCTGTAAAAAGTAGGAATAATTAAGAGGGAAGTAAGATGAAAAGAGCAGAGCAGTGTGGGATCACCTGAGCACTCCTGGGAAGGTGACCACCCCACTCACTTGGAACAAACTAATTCAGCATATAAAGCTTGGGCATGGGAGCTCCAGGAGGGCTCCAGCTTCCTGCAGTCAGGCTGCAACTATCAACTGAGCTACCTCAAGCTCCTCTAAACTTCATTGCAGGGGCAATGCTCCAAATCCCTTAGGGAAAGGAGAGGGAAATATTGAAAACATCAGTAAATTCACTCAATGATTTTATTTACACTGCAGATCAACAACACAAAGAAGTAAACACAGGAGGCAACTTGAACAATGTAAAGGCACAGAGCTGTAACCCAGGCAGGTCCTGCAGGGCTGTGCTGCACACAGATGGATATGCAGAAAATACTGAAATTTAAAAAGGAATTGAGAATTGGAGCTGCCTCACCCAGCAAGTGAGCACTCAGCAATGTATTTCTGATTAAAACAGTGTTACTAATCAGTAGATTTCAGGGGTGAGGCCACAGTGAAGTTACTGTGTTTTAACACAGAAATACATTGCAGGGTTTTGTCTCCCCTAGATTTGATAAAGGCCACTTGTTTGTTTCTAAACAGCAGGAAACAATTTCCTCCTGCAGTGACTGGAGCTGCAGCGCTGGTCCTGTCCTGCAGCACTGGCTGCCACTGCAGAAGCATTCACTGGGCACAGTTACAGCATTCCCTGGAACAGGAGCACAAGAACAAGAGCAGCACTTTCTGCTCCCTCACTGCCCTGTCCAGCACAGGGAACATCTCACCACCCACTGTGACTCCACAGCCACAGGTGTCACTTAAACACATGGCATTGTCATTGTTAGTCCAGCTGTTCAGTCACTGGGGCAGCAGGAATGAGCAAGAACAAACTGGAACCAGCTCTTTCCAGAGGAGCAGCAGAGTAAACTCTTCCTGAAGGAATAGTGACTCTGCATATTGTTAAAAAAACCCACTGTTAAAGCACCAATTGGGGCACTGCTGCAAACCAGTCCAGAGAACAAGCAGAGAAGCTCCTTTTAAACAAACCTGTAATATTTATGAAATACAGATGATCAGCTCACCCCAATGCTCCAAGTAACAGAGATGTTTTCCTGTTTGTCAAATTGGATTCCAAACCAAGCAACCCCCCATTACTCAAACTTGGCATGTTTTGGCTGAATTAGTTTATCTAAAAACCCATTAGTATTTCCACTTCCCTTTATTAAAAACAGCATTTAAAATATCGATTGAAACCAAATTGCCATGGATTAGAAAGCACACAAACATTTGTCATTTAGCCATGCTGCATGCAGACTGAGAACCAAACAGGCAGTATTATTCTCACCTTTACCTGCTCTATATGTCTTGGCTTGGTTCACTGGCATGGGCGTCATGGGAATAGGATACAAAGGCTGAAACAGAAGAAGTTGAAGCTATGATATTCCTTTAAAAACTCAGTGTGTGCTGGGGTGGGGGCCCCACTCAGCTTTGATGTGTTTCCCTCTGTTCTGCTACAGGGTTTAGTGAACTCTGCCTAACCTATGAGATTTTCTTGGATCAGTGTCATTAAGTCTGCATGGACACACAACTAAGACCAGATGGTTGGCAACAACCAGCCCAGGAATGCTACTGCTGCTACTGCAGGCACTGGGCTCAACCTGACAGCCTCACAGCAGCTTTTTGGTATAAAGCTGAGCCAGGAGAGGGTTAGGCTGAAATAATCACTGAAAGGTTCTTCCCCCAAAGGGTGCTGGGCACTGCCCAGGCTCCCCAGGGAATGGGCACAGCCCCAAGGCTGCCAGAGCTCCAGGAGCTGTTGGACAATGCTCCCAGGGACAGGCTGGGATTGTTGGGATGTCTATGCAGGGACAGGGGCTGGGCTGAGGATCCTTGTGGGTCCCTTCCACCTCAGGATATTCCACGATTCTATGATAATAGAGCTAGATTTGAAATACCAGTGATCCCTACAACAACCAGAAACCAGTAGGCCACAGCTGGAAAGAAAGAAACAGTTGCAGACAGTGAGAGACTGTGCTTGGAGGACTGGGAGGAAACCTGCACAGATCCACAATAAATGTGGGCTGCTGGCATTTACAAGTGTTTGGAATTATTTGAACACCCTGACTGAGGGAGCACTGGGAAAAGTCAGTATTTACACAGCCAAAACTTAACAACAACATGATTTATATTTACAAGAGTAATACAAGCTGTACTACTTCACTGTTTTAACTCAGAGCTCCCAAGCTGCAACAAGCTGATCTTTAAGCTCCTTCCCAACCCAACCCATTCTATGATTCCTAAGTCTGCTCAGCTTCCTGAGCATGTCTGTGAAGTGTTGAGGAGTTTGCAGCACTTTACCTGCACGCCTGGACTCACTGGAACCGGGTACATCATATTTGGTGCAAAACAAACAGGCTGAGTGTACACTGGGGTTGGCTGCTGATGCCCCACCATGGAGGGGCTGGGCTGAGCTTGAGGACGAGGGGAGGTTGGTGTAGTAGAAGGTTTCGGCTACAAACAGAGGTGAGCAATGGATATGGCAGGGTTAGTTTGAGTATCCTCCAAGGAAAAGGTTGGCTTATAAAGATCTACTCAAAGGCACCGTTAAACAGCATCAAATCACTTACTTGAGCAAAAGATCGAGGGTTGAACTCTTTAGCATTAGGATTAAGTGTTGATTTTCTAACTTGCCTAAACATAAAGAACAAAAAATTAAGTTGGGCATTGTTCTTTTACAGGAGTATCTGCAATTAATAATTAAAGAAACACCTCATTTTCATCTGTGAGTCAGATTTCTGAGAAGCCAAACACCTCATGGCATTCAGAAAGCCAATCTCATTGAGGGACTCTTACTACAACTATCCATAGAAGTTTTCCAGTTGATACCACAGTTCATGTGAGCCAGGAAAACGCTGAAATAAGCTTTTAGATGTGAACTAGGCATCAACAGGACCAGAGCTGTGCACTGAGTCAGGAGATGACTTTCAGAGCAGCCCCTTCCCCTATTGCTCCTCCTGTGTAACAGCACTTAGAGCCAGGAATGTGTCACCCAGTCACGACTTCTACACAAGGCCTGATGTTAATAAAGTTGTGCTTATTCCAAAAGGCATGATTACTCACTCAGAAGTATCCTTCTTCTCCTCTTTATCCTCTTTGTCCTGTTTACTTCCAGGCCCGGATGTCTGTACACCTTGGGAGGTCACCTCAGGCCCTCGCTTTTGCTCAGAGCTGTTACTCATGGAAGGAGAAATACTGGGACTGTTGGGTTTGCTACTGCCACCATTGGAGTTGGTGTTACTGCCAGCTTCTATAATAGATTCTTTAGGGGTGGATTCTGTTTTTTCTTTAACTACATCTCTTGATTTTTCACCTTCTCGGGTTTTGTTTAGCAGCTGATCCACTGCATCTGAAGAGGAACTGGACTGTAACTGAAAAAACCCAAGGGATATATTCAGTAAATTGATACAAAACTCAGGAGAGACCATCTAATGCTGTCACATACACAGAGTAAAACACAGTCCCACAAGCCTCAGTTATCTGGAAATGACCTTTTAAAACACACATTTCCATTTCTACTAGGAAAGAAATCCACGGGCACTGACAGTGTTTAAGCTGGCACTGTGTAAGGAGCTATTCAGCCACTCAAGTGACCTGTATGTTGATTAAGGAGTGACAGAAAGGCTTCAGACAACCCTCTGGACTCATCCCCTGAGTGATTAAACAGCACCACTTGAAAAGCTAACCTGATTTAATAAACCCTTATAACCAGGAAATAAGTAATATGAATTCATCTTCAATTTTCCTCTGCAAAACTCTTCATTTAATTTTGCAACAGCTCCTCCATATGGAGTGTGAGATAATTATTTGTGCCTAATGACCAAACAGGTTTCAAGTCCTGTTTTCAATGTACAGTCAATATTCACATTTATGTGCATTAAGCAATTGTACAAACAAGAGTCAGCATTGATTTTACAATGCCTAAGATGAATTCTTACAGATATTTTTATAAATTAGGCAAAACTATGAAGACTTGTTAATATATGCAATGTGTTCAATTCATTAAAATAATCTGGATGCACATGAGAATGATGACACTATTAACAGAGAGAAACTTACCCTAAAGTCATTCTTAAATTTCTTTAAATCATCAATCTGTTTTCTATGCTCTGAAACAATTGGAGAGACACCTGCCAAATACAAGATCAATGTTGTCCAAGCATTTCTAATACAAGTTTTATATACATTACTAAGTTTGCAGAAAGATAATGGTTTTGCAGACATAAAAATGAAATCCAGCACCTTATTTTGGGTTTTAATTTGGTACAATTCCATGACCTACGTGTATGAGCACACAGAAAGCCTCTGTGAAAGCAGAGCATTACATAACTGATTTATCTTTAGTTCTGATGCACCACACCAAGGCAGAAGCCCCGAGGTGCAGGGACTGCAGAACTCACTGAACACAAGGAACATGCAACAAAACCCCCAACCCAGCCTGTGCCAGCATTTCAAAACATAGCAAGTGAAGGAGAAACACTGATCAAGGTGAGCTTTATGGCTGGACTCATCCTAAAGGTCTCTCCAATGACAGAATGAATGAATCTGGTTCTCAGTTTAACGACATGAAATTTTTTTTTTTTTGAGAACTGAATGAGCAAACAATGCTAGAGACAAACAAATGTAAGGCATAATAGGAAAAGCACAGTTAGAAAAGCTCTGCTGACCACGATGCTCAGAAGTATTGTGAGCACAGCGCTAAGCAGAAACACATTCAGTCCAAAGGCAGCTTAAATGCAGCTCTGTGAGCAGGGGGAAGAAAGAAGGGGGGGAAAAAAAGAAAAAAACAAGTGAAATCACACCATCCACATGAGCATCTCTACACTTGGTGTTGATGGAATGAGTCACAAACAACATTTCAAAGTGCCACTTCACAACTGCATGACCAAATTTCACTGTAGAACACCAGACTGCCTCCAAGCCTTCCTTAAAATGCCAACTAAAGCAACCAGGACAGCAGGTTTAGTGTGCACAATTCCTACATCACTCGAGTACATGAAAGCTTTGGATACAAACCTTTGTTTTCAGGTTTAGAAAAACTAGGAGAAGTCTCACTTGGCTTTATATTCTCCTTGTTTCCAGTTGCAGAATTTTGCCTCTGGTCTTGAAGCCTTGTATCTTTAGCTGGAAAAGAAATTTCCAAAGTTATTCCCTTATACACAACTCCAACTGACCAAAGAGAGAAGGCAAGAGAGGAACAGGGGAGAGATTTAACCATTTTTAGCTTGAAAAACATTTTAAGTTACACATTTCCTGCTACCTAGTTGGTGCCTGGAGGATCATCCTCCCTCCCCATCCTACTGTCAAATGAAAAAGAAACAATAAAACTCATCCCTTTCTTCCTACACAAAACCTTAACCCCACTGAACAAACTATAAATGTAGAGCCATTTATTTTCAGCAGTCCAAGCTCTTCATACAGAATGCTACAAAGATTTGAGAGCTCTTAGACATTTGACTGTGTCCCTGAATGGGTTTTTTTCCCCATTCCTTTTGCTGTGTTCAAAATAGTTCTTTGAAACCAGTAGCCTGTTTCTTTAACATAAAAAAGAGGCAAAAACTCAGTTTGGAAAAAGAAATCCTCAATTAAGCCAGACACCTATAAACTCATATTCCCTAAGAGCACAAGAAACTAAGCATAGAGACTTCTCAAAAAGCCTCTCTCCAGCCTCAGTTTAAAGCTGGAGAAATGGGAACTCACAGTAAAATTTAATGCATCCCAAGTTTTCCTATCATTCAGCAAGCAGCTGTGCTCTTGCCTAGGCACATTCCTTGTCAGGAATTAGGGAAAGGGAGCATCTGCCAGGCAGTGAGGGCCACTTACCTTCATTGGAAGGGGTGACTGCTCTGTTGGATGCAGGGCTGGCAGGTGTAGGAGAGGCAGCTGGAACAGGCATGGCAACAGATTCAGTGGGAATAGTACCAGGCTGAGGAGAAGGCAGAGCTGGTCCCATGGGAGTGCTGCTCTGCCTTGGAGACCTAGGCCTGTGTGTTTTAGGGGATAATCTTGGAACTAGAAACAAACAGGAAAAAGCAGTTATAGGATGAGCTTCCCCATCTGCTCAGCAGTTTGTCTTAAGTTTTAAAATGGCTACAAACGTGCTTTGAAACACTTTGTGAGAGATAGTAACTGAAAACCTGTTTACCTTTCAGGCACATCTCCTAGTTCTTTACAATGCAGCATTTCAGAGAATGGGGTGATTTCTCTGCAGATTGTCCCCCAAAATGTATCACTGCTCTCTAATCCCACCAAGAATCTGCAAAATGCTTGCCCAAGTCCCCAGCAGTACAACTACAACAGCTCACATTAACCCAGTTTCAGGCAGAACACAAAAGGTGGTCAGGTCTCCACACAAAGAGATGTAAAACATTTTTTAAGAGGGCTGAAAAAACACATCCATTTTACAGCGTCCTCTTTTGGAGGTTTGCCAGCTGGAAAAAAAACAACACAGCCTATTGAAAAAAAATGTGCTTTGAGGTATGTTTTTGCCCCTGTGTTAAAGCAGCAAGGAAAGTTGTGTATCCTTTGAACAGAAAGTTGTAAGCTCCTGCTTCCTGCTCATCCCACTTGCGCTTTTTGTCACATATTAACTCCCAGTGAGTGAGCAGAAAGGCAGGTAAGTGGTTTAACAGTCCTACTTGCATGTTAATAATGTATAAACAGGGAAGGTGAATCACAAATAATGACACAACAGAAGAGCTGAAGTTTTTTCCACAAGGCAACAAGTCTATGTGGGTCTAATTTATACCTTCTTTCTGAGAAATGTGTTACCACTACGCTCCTCTGGAATTCTGCACTACTAAAAAATACCCAAAAAGTACCTAAAAAGGACTAAATTATTGCTCTCTTGCCCTCAAGGAAACACCCAGCTCCTGACAGCCCACCAGAACATGGCCTCAGAACTCAAGAGCTCCAGACTAGACCTGTGGCACAAGACTGAGCTTTAACTTTTAAGTCAAATATTAAAAAAAAAAAAACCTGATTAAAAATAAGACTCTCACTGTAACTGCTCCTACAGTAGCCAAGAACAACATCACCACTTAAAATCCATGTAAATTTTAAAGGAGAACTTAACTTGAGTATCAATTCATCTTTTAACACCAACCTTCCTCTACCCAAACACCTCCTTCATCTGTAAACCACAATCCAGCCACGCTGCCATAACCAAACTCAGGGATGCAGTGGCAAATCCCTAACTCCTCTAATAAATCCCCTAAAAATGAATCCTTCCAACAACTAATCCCCACACTTCTCCTTCCTTTCTCTTCACACAGCACCTGACTCTACAGTTAGGACAACATTGCACCAATTCTCACTCAGCTATCTGGGAACATCCTTCTCCCACTCCATCCTTAGCCCAGTATTTTGATTATTCAGAGCCTGAATTGCCTGGAAAGGCAGGATTCTGCTGAGCATTCCCACTCTAAGGATCCCCCTGCAAGCCATCTGCAATAAGCCAAGCTTTACCTACCCCCACTGACAACTGATGACCACGTCCCACCTGAAGGGCTGCCTCGTGCCACTGCAGCAGTAGATGCTTCCCCAGGTGCATTATGAGATACAAATTCTAAGCCACTTGAAATTGTACCCCTACCAGTAGAGACTCTGTGACCTCGAGGGTGCCGTTGAGCCTTTGGAGACATCCGTGGAGGCCCTGAGGAAAAAAGACAACCCCACACAGTAAGTGCTTCATGTCTACCACAGAAAACCCAAACATCTCTTCTTAAAATCGCATTTCATCTTAAAAACTCTCAATGAAGCAGCAATAAAGTCAAGCAATTGGCAGTGATATCCTAAAACAGCCAAGCCATTGGTCCAGCCAGGCTGCCAACACTGATCACCTCCCCAGGGCAGCTCCTGGGTATTCAGAGGCTTTATCAGCACTGAAACAGGTGTGCAAGGCCTGGATTTAAAATATTTCAATCCAAGCATCCACCACTGCCAAGCCATAAAGGTCAGTGGTGCAGCTGCCCCTGGATAAGCACAGTTCCAGGCTATCAAACATTTTTCCAGAAAATAAAAACTTCCCAGCCCTTTTGTCAGGTGGTCAGTGATCCCAACCATTTATAGTCACCACTGGCTGACCAATGCTCTTGGGGAATTTCAGCAGAGCATGCTCTGCAGCGAGGCTGAATTGCCTGCAGCAGGTCACAATTCATTTACAAGTCAGCAAAAATTGCAACTAAACAAGGGATTGTTATCCCAAGGTTCAAGTCATGCATGTTTAACACCAGAAGCCAAAGTCATAAGTGAATACAGGAATTCTGCACAGCCTGTACAGCTGCCACGCCATAGTTATGCTCAAATCTAAGCAGCAATACAGTTATTACATCCTAATAAACATTTTCTTTACAGGATTAGACTCAAATGTTGATACTTCAAAAGGAAAAACTGTGTGTGAACAGAATCTGGCTGATTGTAGTTCATTTTTAACACAGGTCAGTAACAGGGTCAAGTTCAGATAATGGCTTTTAGGTTTCAGAAAAGCTTCTAAAATATCAAGTACCTTTCCTGGTTACATAAATCTTTAAATGTCAGCCTCTATTTTAACCATGAATCTCAAGTCCACTTCAACGCAAATTTCACACATGTGAGTATTTTAAAGAATACACATTTCCCAGGAATAATCTTGCCACAGTAGGAATTAAACGTTGCAGTAAGCAGCAGTTCCCTGCGTGCCTGACAAACCAACCACAAGTGCTAAGAAATAATTCAAATTGCAGGTGGATTCTCAGTTCCTTACTCCAGGGAAAAAACCACAATAAATGGACAGTAGGCCAGAGAGATGTGGCTACCACCCACTTTTTGGTCAGGAGCATTTCCCAGTGTTCCTGCTCAGTCTGAGGGACCATTCCTCTCTCTCCCACGGCTCCAGTGGAGCCAGCTACAGCACCCACTGCAAGTTTCCAGGGAGCTCAGTATAACCACTTGGCATTTTCTAGCCTTGCTACACCGTGTTGTGCAGGGTTTAAGTGCACTTGAAATCAAAATTATAAACCACGTTCCTTATTGTACTCTCCCAGGACAGATTTCTTTGGGATAATTCTGCATACAGCTACTGAAGACTCATAGGTCAGCCCTTTCTCTGCATGTTACTGACTGCCAGGCAGCTGATTCGTTGTTCTGAATAAAAATTTCCTACAAATTCGCCTTTGAAGCAGCTCATCCCACCCCATTCCCCAGTTCACTTCTCTGAATAAAGCATTTTTATTATCATTATTGTCATTGGTTGCTTCACAAGAGGTAATTCAATGATTTAGTTATGCTTTTTGTGGAACAACTGTGTTAAAATTGGTATTTTATATAAATTTATGGTCCTAAAAATGCTCTCTAAAGTTATCAGTTAAAGTTATCAGGTCCTGCACGTTGCTGTTGGTTAATTTAAGACACTGAGCAGCGTTTACAAAGCTGAGTTTAATTTCATACCAAACTCGGGAAATTTCACAGCTTTCTTTTCGTTTTTGTAAAGCTCTTCAAATCAAACAAACAGAAAAAAAAACCAAACCAACAAAACAACAAACCACCAACCAAACCAACGAAACAACAAAAAAAAAAGGTTAATAGAAATAGTCTGATAAATTAAAGTTAAACACAAATTATAGGTTAAGTAATAAAGAGGAAAAAAAACCCAACAGCAAGAAAACAAACAAACAAAATGAAAAATTAAAAAAGAAAATAAAATAAATTTTAAAAATAAAATAAATAAAATAAAATAAAATAAAATAAAATAAAATAAAATAAAATAAAATAAAATAAAATAAAATAAAATAAAATAAAATAAAATAAAATAAAATAAAG
>VXAX01007279.1:269676-291431 GCA_013399835.1 Leptocoma aspasia
GAAAAAAAAAAAAGTAAAATATGACAAAATGAGTTTTTTGGTTTTTTTGGTTTTTTTTTCCACGGTTTAACCCTTTGGGGATGGATTGAGGTGGTAATTGAGGAGATAAAGTCTCTGCAGGGTTGGGTTTGCCTTGGTTTTGGGTCAGATTGAACTTGTGAATGTCACAGGCTCCCCAAAGGGTTAATCAGGATCTACAAACACTACTAAGGAATAGACAGTAAAGTTTGATCTGTTAGCCTGGCATACCAATGCTCCACAGCACCCAGCACTCCACAAGGTCCTTAACAGCTACCACAGGTTCTCAAACAGCTGTTCACAAACAGTACTGACCACACAAACTGCTCCTTTCAAACCAAATGATGAGTAAATATCCATCTAGGAGCTGGATCTTTACAAAAACCAGCGGTGTTCAGTGTCTGAATGCTGACATTTATGCCTTTAATCACTTATCTGAGGTATTAATGGAGGATTTTAATCTAGGATATAGGGCTCATGGTTTCCAAAGCAGAATTAATTGAATTTACAAGCCATTCTGAATATTTTAGGTCTATGATGTTGATTCAGCAAAGTAATAGGGTGAGAGAAACCACAAATACTACAGACAAATATCAAGGTTAGCATTGTTTGGGCAAGGCTCAGTTGTCCATCCTTTACAGAGCTGACTCTGGCTTCAGAAAGGAAGTCTCACTTACCTTTAGATGCTTCTCAGACTTCCTCTCCAGATAGATCACTTGAGTATTATACATTTTTCACTTATTCACAGCAATTTATTATAATAGTGTTTTTAAATTCTACAAATAATGCCTTGAGGACAGGCCACTGCTGAAATCCATCTCCAGAAATGGTGTTTGGCTTCTGGGACACCAATTCCTGCCATGCAGTGCCTACTGATGCTTGGTTACAAATACTACCCATGTGTCCAGCAAAAAATACTCAAATACCCATTTGGAGGGAAGGCTTTGAATTCCTTTTCTCTAACACTGTTCTTGTTTGCCCCCTTCCATTTTCATCAAGTCAGCAAGTGGCTTTATTCTTTTCCAGAAAGGAAGGGAAGCTTCCTCCTGCCACTGCCTTTCACCAGGTGTCAGCACTGCTGCTCCTCCACACAGAGCTTTGCAGTGCTGATGCAGTTTTTCATCTTTCAAACCACAGAGTGCACCATCATCTAAGACAAAGGTGTTTGAGGAGGAAAATAAATGACATTTCTGCTCTGCAAAGCCACAGACAGCGCAGTGCAGTGAGCGTTCTTTTGTAAGTTAAGCCCAAATCCAACTCACAACCTCTGTGTTAAATGATGAATGCTAACCTGGTTTATGAAAAACACAAACTAATCCCACACCATTTCAACACAATGAGGTAATTATCTGCAGGTTATGAGGTACATTCATGCAGATTTCAGATACTTGCCTCCGTTAACTACTCTCTGATCCGCTCCAGAGTTAGGGCTGAATTCTGAAGTGTGGGATCCAGACCTTGAGATTGGTGGGCCTGATCCAGACTGGCCCATCCTCGGTGAGTTTTGTCTTCCACTTCCCCAGGACAGGACATCTCTGTTCCTCTGTCCAGGTGGAATGTATTTATTTTCTCTGAAACACAGCAAATATCTATCAGTGTTGAGACACAACTGAGAGGCAACAAAAAACACCCCATTTTCTCTCTTTCTCCCATCAAGCCAAGGAGAGAAGTCTAAATAGTATCAGATGTTGACCCAACAGTCACCTTATGAATTGGCTTTTGATAGTGGCCACACAGTCCACTTTATGAGCCCACAGGCACTGAAGGATTAGCAGTAATGCCTAAAATTCTCCAGGACACACCAAAACCACTGCCCCTTCCTGTAATTTGGGACAAATTCACCACGGTCCAAGGGTCAGAATGGGGAAGTTTGTTCCACTACAGAGATAATACAGGGCCAGGCAGAGGTGTCCAAGTCAGCCTGAGTGCCAAAACCAGCACAGGATTGTTTACACAAGGTTCCAAACCTAATCAGGCCTGCTGAAAAAGCCCAGTATCAATGAGCAAACTGCTACAGTACCAAAATACCTCCATAATTTAAATAAAAATACTATTCATAGTGTACTCAAGTACCTAGTGTTCACACCATGTCCTTCTCTTTCATTAGCATTTCTCTGAACAGCAGTGTATTTTTCTTCTTCTGTCCTTTCATCATTTTCCAAGGCAACCCGAGCTTTGTATTGGGCACTTGATTCAATTTCCTCTGCTAATTGAGTTGCTCTGGCTTCCCGCTTTAAAAACTCTTCTGAATTATCTCTTTCTAATGGCACCCTAAAAAGACAATGGAAAGGAAAAGAATCTCTGAAATGGATTCAAAAGCACAAAGGAGTTACAAAAATCACACAGTGTTAGTTCTAACCAAGTCAGAGCGAAAAAAGAATCTTGCTTCTAAGCCAATAGACTTGCTGTCTTTTTTTAAATACAGAATTCCTGGACTGGTTTGATATTATGGACAAATTCAGGGTCATTTACCTGCCTAGAGAGCTGAGGTCAGGGTGCAGAACTTTTCCACAGGATTTGCAAAATCCTCAGTACCCAAAGCTGTGCAAAGGCTCCAACTTTTAACATGGTGGAGAACATCAGAAATAAAAAGCCTCAGACTGCTGTTTACATAGGAAGCTGCTCCAAGAGCCCAAATATGAATTTTTTTAAGCTATTTACACATTGCCAGCAGACACAATCCTACTGAAATTAGAGAGTGACATCCTTAATCCTTTGATAATTCCAGCTATAGAATTTCAGCTCTCCCAGTTATGAAGAACTGCAGAAAAGATGGATGCAACACTTCCAGAAGCACAGGACCAGAAATTCCTGACTCATCTGTGAGTGCCACGACCTCAAGCCCATTCTTTCCATGTCTCTCTCTATGGCAGGCAATGGAATATTGCAAAAATCATCCCTTAGGAAAGCCACCAAGTCAAAATTCAATACAAGAGCACTGAAACACTGAAAAAACCTCACCAGGGATGGGATCATACCTGGCACCTCCTTCTGCCACCCATTTTTGGGGTTTACCTGTCCTAATGTTTGTGTCAGGTTTTAAAAAAACAATTTTTTCCCCTGATTTTAACTTCAAGTTGCCAAAGTTGTTCCACCAACCTTACTTCAGAATAAGCTGCATAAAAATACAGAACAGAGCTGAGGCTTGGCCTGTGCTCTGCTGGGCATTATGGAATCACTACTGCCCATATTTTGAATAATATACAGAAGAAAAACAAAGGAAGTAGGTGGAGAAACAAGCCAAGTATAAAATAATATATGCAAAATTGCTCAAGTGTTGGTGGCAGAACAAGGAAAACAAGTGGCTTTGCCAAATTCCAAGCCAGCACTCAGCTACTGCAGCACAAGTTTTTCCCCACATTTTTTAGGCCAGTCAAAACATTTACTGGTCTTATCAATGGTAACTGCAAGAATATTCAATAAAACCCTTCAGCATAAAGCCTTGGCTCAAATAAGATTTACATGAATGCAAACCTGGTCCCAGGCCCCTCTGTTAGTAACACAATAAAGGAGAACAGCCAATAATCCTCATTTATTTAAAGTGAGTGCAAAAAATGAAGGGATGTATGGCAACCTAAAGAGGCAGGGAATGATTTCATATTTTCTAACAGGCCATTAAAGATGAAAGAAAGGGAATGGACAGGATGACATTGTTCAGAACCCTGATGATGATCAATACATTTGCTGGAACACAAACTTGTACCTTGATGCAGTTTGACAAACTCTACCTACTACTGCTTAGCTCTAGGAAAAGAAAACAATCAAACAATAAACCCTTCAGCTGCACATCTAAGCATTTAACTACACTGCTGCTCATCCCAGAGCTGGAAAACCAGAAAAAGAGCTTCCCAGTTTAGCAGACTGATATTCAAAGCAAGTTGCTTGACTAGGGGGAAAAAAAAAATTGAATTGATTTAAAGCCACCTTCATGTTTTTAATCTGCTTCCATTAATATCCAGAAAGCAGAAAGATGGAAGACTAAAGTTCATAAGTACAAGAAGTACTTAGAGCAGTGAAGGGAAGGAAAGAACAGCTTCCCCAGGATTCAAACATAAGCCGATTAGGACACTTTGATTATCACCATGTTACAGGTCCATTTGCACAAAACACAGAAATCAGATTGTTGAACCACAGACCTGTAGACAAGTGCACACACACACAAAAAAAATCAAAATATTCACTGCTATTCCTTGATTTAAAAATTAAGTTTCTGCTTTGGGGGTTAAAAGAGTGGGGAAATACTGAAGCCATTTCACAATGGCTGTGAACATCTGCAGTCCATTTGTGTTGCAGTTGCAGTGAACATTAGAGCTGCAGACTCTGGGGAATAAATCACTGCCAGAGTAGCCAGAGCAGCCTTTATACTACTTCTATATTCCAGTTGTTATTATATTTAACTAAAACTTCAGTTTAGAGATGGACAAGTCTGTTAAACAAGCACACAACCCCCACCCTAGTTATCAGCAGCTTTTCAGCATTCCAGGATTTTCCAGATCAATTGTCTCAATAAAATCAGGATTTAGCCAAACTGCTCTGCTAGGTTAAACAAAACTATAGGTATAGTAGCTACATACAGATTAATTCACAGCTTTCCACCCTATTCCTGGAAGTTTCTGCAAGAAACCAGCCTTATTGGATGGCTAAATTCAGAAAACTCTGCAAAGGGAATGAGCTGTGCCCATTTAAGGGAATATATAAAGATTTCTACATCTAACTATTCACAGAAAGCTGGCAAGGTTTCTTAAGCACCATTCATTCATTGCTTTTGCAGTTATTTGATTCCACAACTTCAGAAAGTATGCAAAATGAGCTGCAGAATATAAAGTTTGTCAAACCAGGGAGAACATTCAATACAAATCTAATAACAAAATATTTTGGAACTTACGTATAAGAAGATAAACTGCTGTCATAAGTTGACACTACACCATAATTTTCTTCATTGTAACGAAACATGTCATTGGGATCCCATCCATTAGACTAGAAGAAAATGATGCTTGTTTTTCAAAATGACACTGGAAACACATTCCCTTCAAATTAAGGGCTGATGGCAGAAGTTAAAGCTTCTGCCCTTTCTCCTGGGCCTATGAATTCACTGTCCAGATAACAAAGTTATTAATGCCACATTATTTCAGGGAGCTTTGTTCATCAGCTGCACAGATTCTACCTTCAAAATCTCTTTTTTTTTTTTTTGGTTTGTTGTGAGTCTTTGTATTGTTTTTACAAGGTTTTTTAAGTACATCCTCACTCTCTACTAGAAGACTACTGGCTAGCAAGACATACACACATTAGTACCTTTTCTGCCTTTTCCAAAAAGTGCAAATTAACACTTCTGAAACTTTTCAAAGGCACTGATGGAATTACCCAAGAAGCACCACAGTCAGAAGACTCCTGTTGATCTGCACAACTCCCCCACTTCAGTAAAATTGCTATCACAGCACTCAAGCACAACAATAAATGGTTTGAATATTTTATAAAACCACTGAGAGTATTGGGTATTCAATAAATCTCAGCTCTACACTATGGACATCAAAACTCACAGGAGAATTATTCTACCCAAAGTTAATATTCTCTAATCAGTAATATTATCTCCTTGAACACACTGCAGGCTGAATACCTGGCTACAAGAGTTTCTGCTTGAGGAAAAGCTGACTGCTGTGATACATGAGGACATGGCATTTGAGGCCATATTCTCCATCTAATGACTCATAATCTGAGACTGTCCCTGTGCCTGGGTCAGGCTTCCATCAATTCCCTCCATCTGCAGCCCAGGGACACTTAGCTGAGCACAACCTCCCCATAATTTCCAAGTGCAATGACAGTCAGACAGGAATGCTCTGATTAAACATAAATCACTTTGGGGCCTTGCTGGATTTGGAGTCCTTAACAAAAGCTGCTCTTTGGGTCCAGAAGTCCAGCACAGCTCTTACCACAGCAGCTGCCATTGGTCAGAATTTGCCAAAAGTGCCATTTGAAAGGCAGCTATTCTCAGTCAGATTGTTCCAAAGGGCTCTGGCAGCTGCTGGCAAAGAACATCCACCAGCACAATGCAGGACAGCTATTTTGCTCCTCCAAAATTCATTACTAGATTGAAATTAAGGAATTATTTCAAGGCATGTCCAGGGAAACAGCTCATTTTTGTACTGATGGCCAGAGCAGATAAAAAGCATCACTCACCACATCTGTCTCCAGCGCCTCCAGCTCCTCGGAAGCCGTGTTCTCTCCTCCATCCCATGGCTCCAGATCCTTCTCCTTGTGCTCTCCATTAACTTTAGCACTGATGGCTGAATCAGTAAAAGCATCTGCAACACAGTGGGGAGGGATGGGACCAGTGAGACCAGTTTGGGTAAGTTTGCACACTGGTTTTTAGCTGAGGAACAGCCCGAATCACGGCACAATATCATCATTCCCCTTCTCTTGGAGCTGCTGGACATCAGAAAGGTGCCTAATCCAGACTTAAAGTAACTAAGCAAGTACAGACTAACTTCTCCCATATCAGAAAATAGAATTATTTTCAGTTATTTCAAAATATTTTCTACAATTACATGTATATTTGGGGGAGAAAAACAGAAAAAAAGACAATACAAGGATCCCTATTCTTCTAGAAAACCAAAGACTTGTATAAAATTTTTTCCAAACAGCCCACACAACTGCACACCACAATAGTGTGCAAATATCAAAAAAGCAGGAAAGCAACTCCCTAAATGGGCAAAATACAATTTTCCTTTCAATTATCCTAATTTCTTCTATTTCTACAACTCCTCAACACACCAACAGAGCAATTATCCATCAGCTTGGTGCTCCCATTTCCTGTGACATGAACAGAGGGGTCTCCTCTCCTGCCAGAGCTTTTCCAAGCAGCAGCTTATTCAAATCACACAGAAAAATTCAGGAACTCTCTACATTTTTTTCTCAACAACATAAGAGGACAAATAGCCAGTAAGGTTCTTCTATTGTTTATAAAAATTATAAAAAACATCAAAAAATAAAGATCACAAGCATTTATTTTGACTTGTTCATGTTTCATTCAAGCCAGACTTAAGAAGGAATAATACCAGAGCATTTCAATTGCTGTAAAAATATATCTAAAGCCTTTCACCAAGGAAGCCAAGCTTTTGTAGTTGTAAGCAACTGGATCTCAGAACTACATACAGAACTTTAAAAAAATCAAATAAGCTTGTTACAAGCTCATAAATAAATAAATCAGCCTAAAATAAATAAGTCTTCAATCCAGAATTTTTTATCATCATCATTCTGCTGATAAAATAAGGAGCAAACATTTCAGACCTTTAGAAAAGATGAAATCAAACCACCAGGCAGTGCCAGATAAGGAAAAACGTGGCCTAAATTAACTTCTGGCAAGATCTAAAAATCTGCCTAAAAAAAAAATAAAATGAACTTTAAAGCTATTATGAAAAGAATTCACAACATATGAAGTTGGCCACTGATGTAACAGCTTTTACACAATCACTGAAGATGTTTTAAAGAGAGACTGCTGACACTGCTTATTATTCCTGTTTTACCCAATCTCACAATGAAATTCTGCACATACATTGGATAAAAATTCACTGTGCTTGGTCTCTCTAATAACAGCCAGCACTATCCCATGAAATGCTCACACAAACAGCTCTTTAAATATATTTTATTATAATATATACTACATATATGTGTTCAAATATCATCTGAAACAATACAGGAACACAGTGCTACCACTCTCAGTTAAGTAGTAGCTAAAGAGCACATTTTTAAGAATTTTAAGAATGGAAACTCTGCATTTACCTTATCAATACCCTGTAGCTTAACTCAGATAAACCAGTGCTGCTCCTGCCCCAAACATCATTAATTCCATGTTTTACTTCTGCTCAGATTGGGACATTTTACACCAAATCCAAGTTGGAGGCTGTTTATGTCTTTTAGGAAACTGAAATTTGTTTCTGCACCTCTGGGAGTGGAGGGAACTCCTCTCCAGTGAGATTAGATAAATATGAATTAAGAGCTTGATGGCAGCACCTGATGAAGGCAATCTGTGTTTCAGAAGGGTGTTTCCTTAATTTCTACTAAATTCCTCCAGGCAAACTCCACACAACTGTGCCATTTTGGATACTGTGAATAAAATACCAGCTTAACAAGATTCATCTACTCAACCCACTAATTTTCTTATTTGAACAGCCACATAAACATTCAGAAGCGCTGTTATTGTAATGATACAGATGGAAAAAAACACCCAAGTCAAAACAAAAACTCCACTATCAGCAAGTGCTACAGGTCTCAGGAGGATGTGTGTAGTCACTGCTAAGTTTCCCAGTAAATCCAGAATATCACAGGGCACAGAACTGCTCTGCATTCCTCTCTCATTTTACAATGAAAGTCACAAGTGAGAATTTGCCTGTTTAACCTCTACAACTCAAAGAAATCCAAAGACAGGAGAAATTCAAGCTACAAAGGCATTCCCAGTCAGACAATGTGGTCTCAAGAGCATCCAGGCAAAGTTTAAATGCAGCAGGATGGTACCTCAAGGCACAGATCAGTATTTTCCTGGAACAAACAGCAGGGCAGGCACACAGGAGGCCAGAATTAAAAACCCAGCAAAGTCTCTCCCAAAATTAATCAGCAACAAACTTGAGAATGAATGTAAAAAACTCTAAAAATAACAGTTTCCAAAACAAAAATGTGGCTCTTAGGATGATTAATAAAGTAGAAAGTAAAGCATCAGCTGCTGCAAGTGCTGACTGGCAGAGCAATAACTGACAAGACACTGCACAGGCTCAGCCTCCCCCTTATCTGGTGCCTCTTATCTCTGAGCTGTTGAACAAGCAATTCACAAGACACCTTGACAAGGCCAAATTTTTAATCAATCCCTTTTCTACACGGTAAAACCCAAGTTAAAGATCAAATGGAACCTGGTGAAACAAGGGGCTGAGGCTGTAACACTCAATCAGCCCCCACTGCCTCTGTACCTGCTTAATGTGACATTTCCTAAGCAGAAGAGTTGGGTGTCAAAGATTTTGTTTTAAAGCCTGGTAAAAAATCGTTTTTCGTGAATGGAAAAAAATCCCAAGGAGAACTCTATGCAATGGAAATTCATATTAAGGCAAATTAAAAATACACATTCTGTGAAAAACTCAGCTGGGGCAAATTCTTCAAGTGTGTGCTACTAACTGAGTTAAAGAAAAAAGTGCCAGAACAGAGCAATTAAGAGTCCGGGTTTAATTAATTTCAATGTCTAACATGCTTGTTTTCACAAACAGATTTTGGTGAAGAGCACAAATGTGCAATTAAATGCCAGTCTGCAGCTGAAATGCCATTAAACCAATCAGTGCTACGTGCCAAAGGTGCTGATGACACTCACTGAAGCTTTGATCAAGTTAAAGTAAACTGAGGTTTCACCTTAAAGGTTTCAACAGTAAACTGATTTGTTTTGTAACTACTTACTACTGATTTGAAACATTAAAACCAGTTACCACCGGCTCTGCAGAGCCAACATTTCCTTCCTTTGTTCATAAGATGCCTTCTGCTGTTCCCCTTGCAACACTTTCTCTGGAAGGATGCCACTTTCAGAGCTAATTCAAGCAAAAACTTAAATAGCCAATTCTCCTCTGCCTTTCTTTTCGTTGGATTTGTAGTATTTTCCTCAGTGTGCCAAAAAACAATAAAAACATTGCAGAAGTCTTTTACTTTACCAGGAAGTTATGATGTTTGAATTGTCTTGTCTTTAAAGAGAAGCCAAGAAGGCAACTCCAAAGCCTTACTGAAATTTGAATCCCATGCAAAGCAGCTCTGTGGACTGATCAGTGTTCAGGGCTGCAGGAAACACTTCTTGTGTAGAATCAGGAGAAACAGAACCTCCTGCATCAATCAGGAGCCCAAATCACCCAGCAGCAGCAAGATCCCAGCACTCAGAGGTGAAGCAGAAAGATGTGATAATATTAATGTACAGCCAAGGATTTCAGCCTGCACTGAGGGTGGAGTTTAACAGCTGCTTTCCACTGCACACACAGAAATCAGTGTCAGTGTTTAAAAGCAGACAGAACAGTCTGAAAGGGGGATGATGGCTGTAGTACAGCTTCACCTGAGTTTTGCAGTGCATGTTTCATTCATCAGCCTGCCTGTACTGCAGCAAACCTCAGTTCTGCAGAGAGAGACCCTGAAGTGACTCCCTCCCATCCCTCTGGAAGCCAAACAAGCACCTCCAGGAGCTGCAAGGTCTGTGCAGACTGACAGAGCTGCAAATAAGGGCCCAGGAAGCAGGGACACATTGATTTTTTTGAACATTCATAGCCACAACACCCCTCTCTGTGCACACCTACCAATTTTTCTCCCAACCTTCCCAATTTCTACAATCTGGGCAGACCCCAGGCTTTCTCCAGGGGTGCCTCTGAAGGTGCAGTGTCATGCTTGGCACAAACCCACGTGTGCTGCTCCCAGTTCCACCCCCAGGCCTGCACTGCTGTTCCCTCCCCTGAGCTCTCTGGGTGGGTTATCAGCTCCCTGCCCCAAAGCTGCAGGGCTGTGATAGCACTGGGAGCTGCTATCACACACTACTCTGTTTTCCTTCTTCTGAAAGCAGACTCCATCCCATTCCCTTTCTCCCCACCTGCTGCTCTTTCCCATTCCTCTTCCAGTCTCTTTTTCATAATTCAGGGAACTCTGGATTATGAAAATCTCTGCTACTCAGCAGAAACCAGAAGATCCAGACCCAAAGCCAGGAGCCCATTTGCCCCTATTCCTCCAGCCCAGCAGGGAACAAATGCCAGAATAAAATCCATAGGCACTTATACTGAATTGGGAGACCAGGATGCATTAAAATGTTCAAAACAGTAGCTTCTGCAGAAATTTATTTAGTTCAAGGGCTCCACAAAAGTCTAGAAGTCTCCTACAGGGTAAGAAACTACACAAAGAGAATCACAGAATAATCTGAGTTGGAAGGGACCCACAAGGGTCATCAGCCCCCCAACATCCCTACTCCAGGTAAGCCTCCCAAAGCAGAGCTCAAGAAAAGCCCTTTTATTTGTCTATGATTTTAAAGCCTTTCCAACCAAGTATTTCCAAATTCCCCTCACCTGTCTGTGAAAGGCAAAAACCATTGAGGGTTAGACAATTTAAAAGTCTCTGTTCCTAGGTAAGTGTAACCAGAGCACCAAGCAGGGACAACTCCCAAAGCAAGGAGCACCAAGTCCTCAGGCAGGAGTTCAGAGTCAGTTTTCACTCTAAATCATCCACTAGCACGAAGATTTGGGTTTATTTACAAGAACAAAGGCCAGCAGTTCCTCCATGCACATTCATAAACTTCCAACCTTTTGAACCCTTGCTTATTTAACTTCCCAGGAAGCAGAAAGCCCCTCACTGCTCTAATTTGAAGGTGTGAGCAGAGACTGAGTTACACTCTCAAGTGTCATTTCCAGATAATGTATTTTTGAGACAAAATGGAAAGCAGATTAATTCACCCACTCTGAGTTATCAAGTTCTGCAGCCTTCCAGTTTATCTTGCTCCAAGTCTTTATGGCTTTATTTCAGCTCTCCAGTATTTAAAGAGATTTAGACTCAGTCACTCCACCTAATAAAGTGAACTGAGGGACTGTTCAGCCTGAAACAGTCATTTTCTTCTAGAAAAATGTCCATTGAGCAATTATTCCTAGAAGCAGTAGTATATTCCTCATTCAGTCTGCTCAAAATCTATGAAGATTGGGTGAGGGAGAGCCCAGTTTGCATTTACATTAAAGTGATGTTCATACCAAATCCATTATAAAACAGCTCTCATGTAATTTAAATTCCAAGTCCCATCCAGAACCTGGAACTTATCTGCATTTCAATGCTGCATTTGCTCTGACATTATGCATCATCATCTGGGAAAAGCAAAAATTCCTTGAAACAACAAACCTCTCATTCTGCAGCTTTAAATCAGGCAAGAACATCCACAGGTACAAACACAAGGTGAAGAGAGAAATTCTCATTAAATGTCCTCAGGTACCTACACATCTCTAAGTCCCTGCTAATGGGAATAAAACCTGTGTTCCAATAAACCACTGAGCTCCTGTGACAGTTGTTAATCAGCCTGTAAATGTACACAGAGACAATTTCACCCCATGCCATAGAAACCTCTACTTCCTTTTATCCCTTATCCCAGCAAATCAGCAACATTAAGCAAAAAGACTCTGGAGATTTGCTGCCCAAAACCAGGGAAATCTGCAAAGGAATAGAACTGACTCATGAGCTCTTAAGTTCCAGAAAAATAATCATGGGCTTGGAGGTCAGACATTAAAAGTATGAAGACTGCCTGCAAAATTGTTTAATTTGCACAGTTTCAGTGTTTTCAAGATTTTAAGACTTGTCTGTCACCTCTCTGTATTCTGAAGAGTTTTACCTACAAGAAGGTCTACAAGAAGTAAAGGAGAAATTAAAACACAAATAGAGGATTTTAGAAGAATTTTTAGCTTTGTTTGCAAGAGTATTTATAGAATGTTTCTATGAATGCATGTTTAGGCACAGAAGTTACCTCAGTATAGACTCTATATATCTCAAATCTGAGAAATAACCTTTTTCCAAAGAGTTTCTGTATTCAATGATTCTTGTATAACATTTAACACAGAAATTTAGAAAGACATTTACAAAAAATGTGTCTACCACCCCACAGAATCTATAAAATATTCTGTAAAACCACTAAGGCTTTGCTTTCCAGACACTAAAACAGCTACTCAAAATTACTTTTTTTAAAATTTATAAATTTCTGATTTCACAAGGTGCTGAAGTTTTACACTCTTAAAGAATTACAAATCTAAATATGAACTTCAGTACTGAATCCTAAAGCATCTACTTCGAAAAACCTTGAATTATAATCTTAAAACATAAAAAAAATTTCTAACAAATATACCTCTTCTGGCATAATTGGTATCCATATCCTTAAAATGCACCATAACAAAGTCTGAAGACTTGAACAAGATACTCTCTAGGATGTCCTCCCGTTTTGGCCCCAAACTGGATTCTGCAGTTTTCCGATGAGCAGCATCAACCACTAAATCACACTGTGGGAAATACAAACACAGGGCACTGCTTTACTGCACAGTCATCCCCTCAAAAATTTCACAGCTTTGCAAAAGCTAGGTATTTACAATCTCCTTGTGTAAATCTAGGCATGAACAGTAAAAATAATTCATGGTAAATAGTCGGATTTTAATCAAATGTTGGTTATTCTGTATTAGGGATTTTCACAATAGGGAAGAGTCGAAGTGTAAAAAATTACCTTAGGACTGTAGGTTTTAAAAACTCCTTCATATATACCACCATTTTTCACCTGTACTTCACATTTGGATCCCTAGAATGCAAGAAAAATGAAAATAAAACTTTCTACCAATATGACAAATGACATTACAGTGATTTTCTTAAACATGTGTTCTTTATAAAGTGTAAAAATACAGATCAATTTTAACCAAATCTCCTCATTCAGCATCTGCCCATTTATAAATACACTGCTGTGCTCTGAAAATTCAAATAGCTGGGTGTGTAAGGGCAGTTCTGAAGGGATTTAAGATACTCACTGGAGAATATTTGGTTCTCACAAGACTCTTGACCAGTTAAAACACACAAAGAAGGTTTTGTGCAAACCCCAAATCTGTGCCTGTGTTGGTACAAATAAGGATAAAAGCTTATCTTGGCCTTAAGCAGATGTGGGACAGTCTGCCTTATTTCATTTTGCCATGTCAGGGCTTCCCTTAAAATCCTGGGAGAAAGGTTTCTAATCCCTGCACATGGACTCATTTTTATTTATCCAGAACCTCTCCAAAGACAGGAAATTCAAAATACAACCACTGCACCTAAGAAATCTGCTGTACCTCTGCAAATCAGAGTTAAACCTTTCCAAGCCTAAAACTTCTGTGATCCTTTAAAGCTCAACCTTGGCAAAAAGTGTTTAAAGTTTAATATTCACTTCTTTATATTACAATTAGTGGATTAGTTAACAATTCCCTGTCATACAGGAACCATTCTTCCAAATATGAAGACTTACAACAACTGATGTGAGTATGTGAACCATTCTCATGTTTGCATAGATGCCATCAAAAGAAATCTGAAAAATAAGAAAGCTATCATGAATATTGAAGAAATCCCAAAAGCCAGAACACCCAACCCAATCCAGGCTTTCATCAGAAAATCTCAGAAATACCGGGTAAAAATCCTACTCAGGCAAGAGACATGGAATGTTTATTTTTAAATATTAATATTAAACATTCCATGGAAGATTTTCAGAGGGCCCCTGACTTTTCTCTGACCAGTTAAAGACCTAACACCCTCCCAAACAAGCTAAAAATCCCAGGAGAGCCCCTAATGTCAATCCATTAAGGAAATTCTCTGGCTGGCTGGGTGCAGTTGATATGCACAGATTTGAGGGATGTCAGCAGGGCTTTGTTTTTAAACAAAAAAGCCCTGCTGGTTTGAAGAACCATCAAGAGAATAAGGCACTTGCAGTGCTGCAGAAGCAAAAAGGTGTTTTCAGGCCTGCTCAACCTCATCCTTTCATCTCCCAGCCCTAATTACACACATTAACAGGAGCTAAAGCCATCAGATGGTGGAGTGCTAAATTGCCACAAATCCTGCCATTAATTTAGTCCAAAGTAACTCAGTGCAGCACCAGGACCTGCAATCCTGACTGGGAGAGCTGGGCAGGTGTCCCCAGGCTGCTGGAGGACACATCCACCTCAGTGCAGGTGGTTTGTTGCAATACCTGGTATCTCCTCATGTTCATAAAATAAGAGATGCTAAAACAGCTCTTGGGATCTCACCATATTCTGAGTTTTTCAACTGACAATGTATTTTTTAACTGTCAGCCACTTTCCTGGGCTGAACAGACAAGTTTAGGGACACTCCTGTGCTCAGCACTCAGTACACAGCACATACAGACCAATATTTGGGGATGTTTAGTGTTTGCCTATGACCTTTTCCACCAATTTTCCTCAAAGGTTCTTTAGTTTTCCTCAAGTGTCTTAGTATCTTCAATAAACATTTATGTAAGCAAACTGCAGCCCTTTTAAATTTTCCTGCTTCTGCTCCATTCCCCAAAATTAAGCATCTTTGAAAATCAGGCCAGCAACAAATTGGCAAATATTTGATTAGTGAAGTTCAAAGATTCACTCTTTCAATCCAGATCCATGTATTTAGCTCTGATAAAATGATGTTCTGCAAGTCAAGCCATATCTATACTCCAATAATACACAGCCTTGGGAACTACTAAAGCTGCACACTGGAGCTACTGAGAATAATGGTTCAGCAATTTTATAGTAAAGCTAAACAAAGTAGTTATTTTTATTTCATTAAATGGTGCCTTACTGTCACCTGTTTAAGGGAGAAGCCAATGGTAAAATTTTCAGATAGGAACTAATTCAAAAAGCACTGCCTGAAGGTAAATGTTATTTATATTTACAGCTGTAATTGCAAGAAAATGCAGAATATTTATATTAGTGCAGTCAGAAGTTTAAGTGAACCTTCCCCCCTTCACCCTCCCAGAAGACTTAAATGAATGCGAGATGCTACTCTTTAGAAAATTCTATTTCACTCTAAAATATCCACCCACCATGGTATCCCAAGGAAAAAATGGAGAGAACATTCCAGTATCTGCCATTCTTATAAGTTGTTTCCTCCTATCCTGCACTGGCAAAAAGAGGAGAAGCCACAAACTTACCGTAGGCTGAGGTGGTCCTTTGCCACTGCTGCGGCCTCTGGAATTAAACACACACATGGGATATGATTAAAGAATTGCTGAAACTTCTGCATTTCCTACCAAGCAAGAATTCCAAACCCTCCTTAATTCAGAGTTGAGAATGGGGTTGGGAAAAGCAGCATTCCCAGAGAGCAGAGCCTGACAAGGACCCACTTGGGTTTATTTCCAACCTGCTGACCTACCAAGTGCCATCAGCAGGCAGGGGGTTACCTGTGATAAATTAAAGGACAAAATGAAGAGAATACTAAGCTTATAAAATCAGAGTTAAGAATAAAAGAACAATCCTGCAACTAAAGCAGATTCTGAAACTTTATGGCACACAAAACCAGGACCTAGATCAGGCTCAAGCCCTACACAGCAGAGAGTCCCTTCCTTGAGCCAGGAGGTTCCAAATATTGCCACTGTGTCAGATTTGGGCCACCCAAACAACTGACCCTGCCACAGGCCACAGAGGAGCCCTGACTGTGAGCCTCTACCCACAGAGCTCATTTCTAACCACTCTCACAATGCTGCAAACCCAACAATTCTGTCCATTCCCCCAAAAACAACAGCTCCTCCTAATGCCAATGTGCCACTGTGTAGCACTCAGGACACCTGGGGATGCTCAGGTGACCCTGCACACTCAGAAGGGTCACTCTGTGCCCTCCACCCCAGGCACCTGAGCCCCAAAGCATCCCTGCAGTTAAAAAAGTCCCCAACAGCTCCAATTCTTCAACTCCACTGGTGTGTCTTAGTTCTAAGTTCCTCCCTTCTACCAAGAAGTCCTAGTTTCAAATACTCCTCATAGTGATTTAGATTTGTGTTATGACTTCAGGAGAGCTCACTGTAATGTGAGGCAAAAATAAATCTTCTGTTCTATTAAAAAAACCCCTCAATTTTTAAAATAGATTCACCTTACTGACACACAACCATTTCAGTAAAGACACCTGAAGAATCATGTCTGGTATTATCTAAACAACAGTGAAATCTAAATCCAACTGGATGTCACAGAACCATGGGATGGCAGGGGTTGGAAAGGACCCTGAAGATCCATCCTCATCCCATGGGCAGGGACACCTTCCTACAGACCAGGTTGCTCAGAGCTCCTGAACACCTTCATTAGATGCCAACTGCATTCAAATGGTTTTAAAAACACCAAGCTGGGGCTGAATACAACCTAACCCCCAAAATAACAGGCCCTTACAAAAGAGAGCTCACAGGGTAGTCAAAAAATCAAAGGAACCTCACTCAGTGAACATAAATAACCCTTCAATAAATTCTGCTGAAATAAGCAAAGCCATCAGAGAGCCATGAAAGGCTTAATGAGGAAAAAATGAAAAACCACTAAACTATCACCTGACTCATTTCCAACAAGCTTCTGCAACAGAACTGTGGTCTCAGAGCATCACACACACAGGGGGCATTGGCTGATGGTAGAACTGCACATTTGGGGTGACCAGCAGGCATTTTCAGGATATTGCAGAGTGGTAATCTCACAAAAAAAAAAAGAAAAAAAAAAAAAAGCTCTAATGCAAATAACCTTTATTTAACTACCCATCAGCCTTAACTTTCCATAGGGCAGCTTCACAATGTCAAGCTTGCTCTGGAGCAAATCTCACCATTTACCAAATCTGACATTTGTTAAGCGGCCTCTGAGAAAACTGAAGCCTTGTGAACCTGGAACAGCATTTTTGCATAACATTCAGACCCTCCTCTTTCTGAAAGTCATTTCACCAGATGTGGAACCCCCACATAAGAGCCACAGCCCAGTCTGATTTGTTCTTCTACTACAATCAAAAATGTGACCACCACAGTCACTCACAGAACTTGGCCAAAGTCAAACAATTGTACCAGTTCTATCTGCTGCTCTCACAGATTTTAGAAGATCCTCCTTTTCCTCCACCACTACAAATCAAAAGTGAAAGGGTTTTGTGTCTTTGCAAGAGAAAACACTCCCATTTTTAGTGACAAAGTATTCTTAGACCTGAAATAACTGGGTTGCTAGACTGGGCAGAAAGTTTGGACTATTCCCTCTAAGCATCAACCCAAGTGTTCCAGATTTTCCATCTCTTACCACATTTCCAAAATTACTGTTCCTACCCACACTTCTTCAAGAAACAAACTGATTGTGCACATCCACATCAGCAAGAAGTCCCAAGCTCTACATCAGCCAAGAAATAAAGCAAAATTCTCTGATCTATCAGGTCTCTTTACAGATCTGACCTCTTGTTTTCCAGCTACAACTGTTAATCACAAACCACCGAAAAAAAAAAAAAAACCACACTCACCAAGAGGAAAAAAGAAATATATTTACCAATCCTACCAATGCAACAATTTAGTCAAAACTGTATCTACTGCTAAAACCAAGGCCATCAACTTGAGTTTCATATTGCAATAGGTGAAGACTCAAGTTCAAAGTATCATTTGACACACCTTTGATGCAACATATGAAAGAAAACCCTCAGGACCTTCACAAAAGCAGAAGGTAGATGGGTTTTGCCAAATGTTTAACACAATTTGGAACAGGCGAGTAACACAAAGAAATGGAGGTGGGGGAATCTAGGAAGGCTCAGTAGCAATTTGCCACTGCTACCTAAAACCCCATTTTCATGAGGGTAAATTTGGCAAAATCTAAAAAAATTCATTTTGCATTGCAGATACGTGGTTAAAGGTAAACCTGGGTGAAGACAGGACGGCCTGGCAAATCCAAGGTGGAAACGCTTTGCTTTGGGGTAGCAATGTCACAAACTCAGGACAAAGTAACAACTGAGCAATTAAACTTAGTGCCAACTCCTTGGGTCCAGCAGTTACACCCCAAGAAGCAAAGTCTGCATCAGGGCCCAAAAGCTGCACTATAAATGTTTTTTTTTTCCCAGCAGCAACTTGCACATTTTCTTCTATTTTTATGAGTATTTCCTCAGCATCCCTCACCTCCCTCCTTAATGTTTACATGCCAAGTAGAGTGTTTGTATAAGCAAAACAAGGTCACGCATTTGTATTTTCCCAGTTAATCCAAGGGAAAAAAAAGTCATTCCTGGGTGGGAAAGAAAGTCTCCAGTTTTCTCTCCAGCAGAATCTTCACTTTGAAACTAAGAAATAAACACAGCCACACTGCAATTAATGTCTGGAGCAGAAATGCAGCTACAAAGACTTGAATTTAAAGAGTGTGAATGGATGTTTCTGGAGCACTGACTGACATTGCTGCAGCTTGGAAAAGCAATTTACAGGGTACTCTAAAGAACTTTAGTACAGAGAGCTGGCAAAGCTTTGCTTCTAAGGGAGAAATCTGAAGTGCAAGGTTTAATTTCAGGGCAGTGTTTCACTCTATGAAGTCAAATGAATGGAAGATGTCAAATGAAGATTATGCAAGAAGTCCTGCAGCTTTATTTTCTGTAGTTTTTCCCCCCAATACTGACATCAATAATGTCAATTCCTGTCTCCACACAGGGTGACAGCTTCTACAGCATCTGGATATGTAACAACCTGACTCAAGTCTGGCCCAGTGCACACCTGGAACCTGTTGATGGGCTTAGTCATTGAAGAACCTTCACAGACATTGCCATAAATCCGTTGTTAAATTAAAAGTTACTCAAAACCAAGCATATAACACCACCCTAAAGTGCATTCACAGTGCTAAGGAAAGAGGCCTGCAGGTTAACCAGTCAGCAGTTTAGCACAGTTGCACTAAAACCCACACAAAGATGTCAGAACCAACTAGAAAACCTCTGACTGGCACGTGTGATCAGACAGTCACAGGCCTTAAATTCCAGCACCTTGGAACTCAATATTCCCCTTTCCTTCCATCTGAACAGGATGGTCAGCATCCTTAAGCCTTCTGTTAGGCTCTCAAGAAAGGGATGTCATGGAAGAAGGAAAATAAATGGAGGCAAGAAGTTTGTGTTGTTTGCTTTTGAGACTGAACCACGGGGGGGTGGGGGGTTCAGATTTAGCTTTTTGATGGGAAAAAGCCATTTTCAAAGGACAGTAACTCGGTGTATTCTTACAGGACTCCCAAGCCCAGTCAGGCAAGCAAGTTACCAAAATGAAAAATCCCTTCTGCCACAATTGTAACAAGACAAGAAACATCCAAACCCTGACTCTGAGGCGTTTTGCCTTCAGATAAAATAACAATGGGGAAAAATTAACCAAAAAAAGGATGAAGAGATGGAGGAAGGCTGGGATAGATGCAATTTGCAGGCAGAGGACAGCTAACCCTCCTGTGCTTGCATAACAGCAAAACTCCACTCAAACACAGAAAGTAGATGTTAGATAATGTTCTGATAGCACAGGCAGCAAGTTTGTGAACCAAGTCTACATTTTCCCTAATTACAGCTCACTGTGCTGTTGGCATCTCCCCTGCAGCCCAAGCCCATCTGCCATAGTGCACATTAAACAAACAGAGCATTTCACTTGGGGCCTCTTTATAATACAGGTATTAATCCTTCCTTTTCATCCTAAACACCTTCAAGGATGCCTTCATTTCTGATTTTTCCCTTTGTCTAAAAGCAATTAATAGTATAGTAAAAGACACGGGTTGTTCACACAGATTTTACCTTTTTTAATCTGAAATACAGATGTGCAGCAGTATGAACCCACAGAGACCAAGGCAGTGAGCAGAGCTGACCCTTCCCTCATGATCAGAGGCAGAAGAGCAAGTGCTCAGCCCAATTCTTCCAGTAACAAACCCACAGCAGAAAATTAGGCCCAGGACAGTTAACTATCAATGAGTTTTCTGCCCAAACTAAGCTTTCAAGAGCAACTTAGCCATGAAAAGCAACATTTTTTTCTGCATGGGAATGTTAGTGCTGCAGGGAAATGAGCTACTGGGTAGAAAGCTTGGCAGATGTTTAAGTTTTTATTACAGAATATAATGCATCAAATTGATACCAAGATGCAGGCCACCTAAATTTTCATTTTCCTGAACAGAAAAGCCACTCAGCTTTTCATTCACAGATTCACAGCATGAACCATCTTTGAATTTGCACTCCCCAAAAGACCAAGGACAACTATAGGGGAAGTTCTCTGAAGGTGTTCCATGGGGCTCCAGCAGACCTGGGACTGTGATTTTACAGACCCTCCATTCAGAAATAACTTGAAAAATTAAGAAAGAAAGCATGAACACCTCTGAGGGAACACATCAGTTGTTCAGCAGCCCCATCAGAACTCCCTAAGGAGTTCTGAAGTGGAATTTATCCAATAGAACGAGAAAGGCAACACTGG
This sequence comes from Leptocoma aspasia, assembly GCA_013399835.1. Taxonomy (NCBI): domain Eukaryota; kingdom Metazoa; phylum Chordata; class Aves; order Passeriformes; family Nectariniidae; genus Leptocoma; species Leptocoma aspasia. Next base: position 290,597 of record VXAX01007279.1, read on the forward strand.
TGGGATAAATGCAGTGGCTTTAATCTTAAACTTGGGAGAGAATTTGAAGCTCACATGACCAAATCTAGGGGGCAAGTACTTGCCATCAGGCTGAATTTCAAAAAATAAGCTGGAGGTTTTGTTGCCCTTCACGTTAACCTCTACAGTGCCACTGTGTGTTGGCAGGGACAGAGCCCAGTAAACATCACGTCCCACCTAAATCCATATGTAAAAACTATTAAATTGGTGCTCTGAGCTGCTGAGGTATTGTTGTTGTTATTTATTTTGTCCTTTTCAACCCTTCCAAAGGTCTTCCGCTTCCAGTTCCACTGGCTGGGAACAAAGTAAAACTCTATTTCCAGTGATGTCCAACAATGGGGCCACTGTAAATTCTGTTTTATTGCCAGTGCACAAAACCCGAGTGGGGAATAAACGTCCAGTTGAAGAGGAAGATGAATAAAACTCGAAATGAAACTGCTCTGAGTGACTGTGACCTTCAGAACTGTTACCGTCCTGCTCTGGTCGTTTGTCATGACCCCCACAGCCCCGGAAAAATTCACAGCACTGTAGAGTTTATTATTTGAGGGAAAGAACGGGGAAAAAATATGAGTGGATTTGCATAGCTAATGATGTGAGAGCAGGAGCGGGATCAATCTTCCAGAGGCAGCGAGCGTGGGGCGCGGGGGGGGAGGCGAGGAGCGCGCTCAGCCTCTGCAAGATTCCTGCCCCAAAAATCTGGGAGAAAGCGAGGCCGCGCTTGGAACCACCATCCAGCGGCGCGGCGCGACCCGCCTTCCCGCGAGAATTTTATTGCGATTTCCATTATTTAAAAAAAAAAAAATCCAATAAAAACACT
>VXAX01007279.1:292170-339199 GCA_013399835.1 Leptocoma aspasia
CTGCTGGGGCCCGGCCGCGCTCGCCCCTCCCCGGGCCCCAGCGAGCGGCAGTGGGAGGGCGGCGGGCTCGGCCCGCAGCGCATCGTTCAAAAGAAACCGAGCGTCGAGAGACAACGAAATGGAGGAAAAATGGCCGAGCCCCGGCCGGCTGCGAAAGGCCGGTGGAGGACGCCAGGCCCTGCGGAGCGGCTGCTGCCCTGATCCGCAGAGATGCCGAGCGTCGCTGCCAAACACATCCCTGCTGCTGGGGGAAAGCAAGATGGGGCTGGAGGATGGCTGCTTTCCCTGCAGTGCCCCTCCATCTTACAGATTTCGGAGCAGTCAGGGCTTCCCCTCGTAGTAAAGAAATTTAAAATTGCATTGTGCTGATGGGTAAAATACTTAGGCTGAAGATGCCGGTTTCCCCCTCGCTCCATGTTACCTGTCCACCATCACCAGGCTCCCTGCAGAAATCCAGGGTGCAGTGGCTGTGTGTGGAATCTGCTCGGTGCAGAGTGGGAATTTCACCAAAACCCATACACAAAAATAAAGCCTGGTGTGTCCTATTAAAAAAAAAATGCACATACAGGATTAGTAAGAGCAGATGCAACTTGAAAACCAAGAGCTAAATTGATTTATAGCCATGGTTACTCGAAATGCTCAAGAGTTTAATCTATTCATAGAAATGCTCTAGAAATCCCACAGGATTCCAATGGAATAAAAAGGAGCAGTGCTCTTAGGCAGGCATTATTTATACACCTTGCTCCTAAAGCAACAGCTTTCCCATGCAGTTAGAAGAGTTGTGGGTGGCAGCATACAATGGTAAAAAGATAACAAATATTGAACAGCTTTCTTAAATTAGCATTTTCCTTGCATTTTACCTTTTAAACTGGTTGTTGTGTTTTACCTCACAGACCCAAGTAACCTTTTGGTTAACACTTTATGAGCTAGATGATGGATCCTACCCAAAATGGGCTCAGCATGAAAAGTTTTCCCATTCAAAATACTCTTAACAGAGCCAGTGATTTAAGGAAATTGCATTTTTTTTTTGATCCTTTTAGTGAACTCGTGAGACACTTCACTATTTCACAGCGTGGAACTGAGTGAGAAGGACACTGAGGATTTCTGGAGCCCAAGGGTTTCTGTGGGAGACATCAGCACTGCAGAGCTAAAGGTTACCACTGGCACCAGTTTTGGGAGCATTTACTGTAAGAGCAGGAATCTGGTTTACTGTGTGTGATGGGATAAATAAATCCCTAAGAGCAGCTAAGAAAAATCCTTTATATATATATCTTTGTGTAAAACCCACTAGCACGAAAAAGCACTTCACCAATATAAGACAATACATAACAATATAGTAGTAGTAATAATAACAATAATAGTTGTAGTAGTAGTATCTAATAGTATGTAAAAATATATGGAAATATATAAAAAATATAAGAAATATATAGAGCTGTTAAGGAGTGTCCAAAAGAGGCTACGAAGAGGTTGAAGGGTCTGTGCAGGGCCAGAAATTGGACTGGATGATCTTTATGGGTCCCTTCCAACTCAGGATATTCCATGATTCTGTGAACTAACCTCTTTAGGGTGCTTTTTATAAGTTCTACAGCTTTGGGTTAGTCCTGAACCTTGAGCAACTCTGAAAAGGAAGTTGTTAATAAAAAGCACAAGGAAGTCTGATAAGAGAGCGAGTATAACCCGTCCAGGTCACTTAACGTGGGGTTTTTAGAGGACATCACTTCAATGCTTTTCCAGCCTGGAATGTTCACAGCTCACAGCAGTTAGTGACTATTTCTGTGGCTGAAGGTTAAGGACCACAGAAGCACCTGCAGCAGTTTGAAGGGACTGTGGGGAAAAGATGGAGCCCTTGGTAGTCAAGAATGTCAGAAAATAAAGAAACAAGTTCCACAGGCAGAGACAGTTTCTAAGACATGATGTGAACACACTGAAGTGTATTTTAGGGTGAGATTACTTGGTCAGAAAGGAGGGTATGAATAGGCTGGTGTTCACATCCTCAGTAATGACTCAAGAGCAGTTGCAGTTTGACTTGTTTTCCCCTTCAATGTATTCTTTGTTTTGTTAAGCTCTGTTTGGCTTTCGTTGTGCCCTCCCTTTTTTCTTTGTTGAGCATCTTTATTAAAAAGCAGATTAAAAGTAAATATAGAAGTGGTCATTTAAAATAGCCCAGCAATGACCACCAGAGAAGCTGCAGGGTGGTTTCCAGTGGCAGCCAGCTTCTCCAGGGACACTGCTCTTCCTGTGTCTGCAGTGACCTCCCCAGATTCCCAGTGTAATGGGGTTCTCCTGCTGTTAGGGCACATCATTCCCTTTACTTCTTCCTGAATTTGCTTTTCTGGATAGCCCACCATTCTCAATATTATTATTTTGTGGCTTGGTTTTGTCAATTTCTCACCCTTTTTTTTTCTGCTCTTCTCCACCATTTATAGCTGATATTTTGGATGTCAGTGACGTTGTGACAAAGAACAGCCAACAGTGGATGTGGTGGTTTAGCTGGAGAAAAATTCAGGATTCCGTGAAGAAAGAAAGGAAACAATTCCTAATGGAGAATCATGTTCCCTTCTGCCTCTCCTGCCCACGATCCAGGTTAGAGCTGCTCCTTTCCAGGACTGCTATTTCCATCCAGATGTGTGACTACATGTGCAGGCTGTATTTGCATGTGGAGATGAATGAGGCTGATAATAGCAGCACTTAGCAGGAAGTGCCATGTGATGTAACATTTCCTTGATCTAACCTGCTGTTCGTCTTGTGCTCCCTTCCCTGAGCTACCCAGGGTGATCCTCAGCAGCATCCAGCAAGACAAAACTATGGTTTTGTCTTGCCTGGGTACACAGGGACAGCAGCACAGGCACAGGGGTTTACTCTAAGCAAAATCAGCTGCTGCAGAAGCTCAGAGAACTGAGCTTTTCCACACACGTGTTTTCTCTTGCCTGAAGACTTCAGTTCTTCAGTGCCATTATCCCCACCCCTCCTCCCGGAGGGTGAAGCTTTGTGGGCAGTGCTGTGAGCACGGGGATCTCCAAACACTTGGAAGGATATTAAGAGAACAAATCAGGTGCTGACACACAGGCAGCAGTTCCCAGAGAGATACAATGTAGCTTGTCAGCAAAGCTGCTCTCAGTTCTGACTGCTGACACACCCCTGGCCAGACCAGAATTGGTACCACAGCAAAACCAAACCCCAAATTCCAAACCAGCCATGTGGGGCAGCTGCTGCCACCTCTGCCTTTCCCCCCCACCCTGATCTTCCCATTGCCTCCAGCTCTCAAATTCACAGCTCAGCTCTGAACAGAGACCAACTCCCATCAGATGCAGTTTTTGATCTGCACTTGCAGTTTTACTGCCATTTCTTCCCAATTCTCAGCCCTGCAGCTCAGTGCAGGCAGGGCATGGATGATGGATGTCCCTGCTGGGCCGTGTATCCAGCTGCTTCTCCTGCAACCAACAGGAGATGAAGGGAAATGCTGATATCCACAGAACTCTGGAGAGAGGCACAGAAGTGCCAGAGCTTTTGCACCCATAGTCAACACTTGAGTGACCCTTGCTCTCAGTTTCCACAGGCCTTGGACACGACAAGGGCATTTCCTTCCTCACCTAGCAAAGCTCCAGGATCCATCTGATGAGGCCATGGCTCTGCAGCCATTGTTGGGACAGAGCTGCGAAGTGGGAGACACCAACCCTGCCCAGAAAAGCACCAGAAAATCACCAACCAGGCACTTTATGCCTTTAGATTTCACATTTTTAGGAAAAGGAGGGGGGAACCCAGCCTGGCTCCTGCTAAGCAGCAGCAGCACACAAAGCAATCGTTATGCCAAGATTTAGCTGTTAAATCCCTCAAGATGTGGTGCTCACAGAGCATAAACAACCTTTGCCTCCCAGCCTGGCCAAGCTGTACCTCCAGGTTTCCCAGCACAGCCACGCAGACCCTCCCATACCCATCCTCTCCCCAGCCCTTCTCTGAGGCTGCCGTGCCAACAAGAAAGCCAGTTGCCATGGCATTTTTCCCCCTACAGACAGATGTCCATTAAAAACCAAGTCAGCCTCAGGTTTGCTTCACAGAGCAGCTTTCAGTTATTATTACCAGCCTGCAAGGAATTTCCACTGTAGCCCTTCACCTCAGATGTTTCAATGTACTTCAGGATTAATCCCTGGGGATTAGAAGGAAACTACTACAGAGCAGGCACAGGTATGTTCAAAGGACAAATTTAGGATTATGATTGTGGTTTATGTTTTTGGCAGATGACAACCACGTGACTGTGTTTGGAAAGGGTTGAATTTGGTACCTCTGGTGCTCTTTCCCCTGTTCATTGTGCTAAAATCATCAGGCAAATTGGAAGTGAGACGTGAAACTTTCTCCTCCTCTGGGATGTCTCACCTGGGCTAGATTTGAGATTTTGGCTTCAGGAGGACCCTGCCTGTCCTGGACAGGGGCATCATTCGAGGCTACATCCATGGAGAAGGGAAAGCCCCAATCAGCTTCTGTGAGGAGGGCCAAGCACTTCCAGCCGCAACATGGCTCAAAGAGCAAGGTCTTCTTCCTTGGCCACATTTTTATTTAAGAATGGAAAAAAGGGATTGAATGGATTCCATATTCCCCTCAGCCCATCCTGGGGGCTGAGGGCCTGTTGGAGATGTCCCGTGGGAAAAACAGAGGAGCTTCCTACTGCAGTGCTGGCAGCATATCCCCAGCATCTCTGCAGGGATGGGTTTGGAGGGAACAACAGTGGACTCCAACATTCAGCACTGTTGGAGTCCATTTATTTGGACTCCAACAGTGCTGAATGTGTGAGAATTAGATACTAAAATTTAACTGTACAGTGAAATTAGTTTTCCTAACTTAGCACTGCAGTGCTAGAAATCCTTGGTGATGTCTAGGGAGGGATCTCCCCTCTCACATCTGGCTCTGAACCTGGCAGAGCTTCCACAGCATTCCTTATTTAAGCTGTAGCGCTTGGGAAACCTCAACCTTCTGAGATTTTGGAGCCACCATTGCAGCTCAGAGCCCTGCATCCAGGCTGGCTCCCAGGGAAGTTTCCAGTGGAGCCTGGATCTTTGAGGGAGCCAAGTGTCACAATTCCAGCTGCAGGAACAACAGCTCCTCGTGGCTCTGGGAAGCAGCAGGGTCTGAGCACACCCTGGCTACAGGGTCCTGAGGGAGCACTCCCTTCCAGGCTCTCAGTCACTTCCCAAGGCGACATATTTGGATTTCTCCTCTCAGTCACAGCGAGCACAGCTGCAAATATGATCAAAAATATCTAATCCTCTTAACTGCTTCTGCAGTTTGACTCGATCGCTGCAGAGGAAAATGCTGTGATTGCAGAGTGCTGCCTGCATTCCCACGTAAGCCTCAGCCTTTACACCATTGATCATTCCTCCACATTGATTTTTTTGAAGGAGGAGAAGGTGTTTTTGGCTCCTGATGAAACTGAGGGGGTTTTTCAGGAAGGGTTGGAAGCCAGGAGCTCCCAGATCCCAGGGCAGCACCTGGCTCTTGGTGCTCCTTCACTGAACAAGCAGAATCCAGCTGGGATTTCTTCACCAGAGCACGTTTGAAAGCTGCCAATGAGAATTGCTTGGGAAAAGTCCTCTTTGCTCCTTGTGCAACCCCTGCACTTGCAGAGGGAAACTCTTGGCACAAGAGCTGTGCTTGGATGAGACCATCCGGCTTCCCCTCCATCAGCACGGGGCCTCCAGCTGCAGCAGCATCCCTGTCTCCAGTGGTTAACTGTGGATAACTCCAGCTCACCCATCTCACTTGGCCACATCTCCCACTCAGCTCCTCCAGCCATCACAGGTTTTCCAACTGGGACTCCACACAGACCATGGATTCCAGCCAACAGCACCAGGAGTTTCTCCAGCCTAAGTTAATTTTGCTTGGGCTAAGATTCTCAGTAATGCAGAGGAATTGTTCTGGAAGATCTAGTCCTGGTGTAGATGCTAAAAGGATTTATTGTGGGTTTGTGGATTTATTTTGGTTTTACAGAACTTTGACACACAGATAATGAAGCTGCTTTGGAGCCTCATTCACATCTGTTCAGTGGGGATCTCCCAGCACACCAAAGAGGAGCCCACTCAGGTGGGTTTCCTTCACCTGCTTAAACACCTCTGCTGTACATAGCAAAAGACTCTTCTTCCCCAAAGAATGCCTCACATCAGTGGAGACTGATAAATATCACAACACATAAACGAGGGAAGGGGAGACTGAAAGGCAGAGGCCTTTAAGTTGTTGTCAAAAACATAATCTTTGCATCCAAGAGACCAAGGTATGTCCCACACTGACATTGTCCTCCAAGGCCATTGCCACCACACAGGGACACAGAAAACAGGGAAAGAAACCAGCTCATTGCAGGAAAAATCAGCACAGTCCAGGATCTCAGGCTGGGAATAAAGCATGTGCTTAATGCAGCTCATTCTCACCCACTGCCCTCAGGCCCACAAACCCAGAGAATCTCTCCAACCACCAAATCAGCACATTACTGAACCTGCCAAGACCAAAATCTCAGTTTCCTGGTGAGCTCAGAGCTCAGCTCCCAGCAGCAGCAGCAGCAGCAAAGCTTTCTACAGCTTCCCAGCCTCAGCACAGCTCAGGAAACCCTCCCCCAAGAGCCCCCACCTACCCCAGCTCCAGCTCAGCAGCAACCCCCAGGTGCAGCAGCTTTGGAGGAGCTGTTGGCCCTGAAGAAGGTTCAACAGAGCCCAGTTTCCTGGTGGGGATGTAAACATTGTTCTCCAGGAGGTGTTTGATGTTTTTAACCAGCTTGGGATGGAAGGAGTTTGACTCTCCAGCTCCCTGGGAGAAGGTGGAAGGAAACCATGTGAGTGTGTTGAGGTTTAACTCAATTAACCAATTACTTCCAGGTCAAGAAGGGGCAAAGCTATAACTGTTCTTGCTGCTATAAATAATGTTTGCTCAGGGGTGGTGCAGGGGCAGGAAGCTGTAGGTGTGGGGCTTTTGCTTGGAATGGAAGCAAATATCTCTGATTGCTTCCTGCTCCCAGCAAACCTGTCCCTGTTTTACTGTTGCTCTTTGGATTCTGGGGTGAACCCAAGCACAAGTCTTGCCTTGTGAAATGTGTGCAGGAATTCTGGCTGGGGGAGGAATACACAAATATCCCTCCTGTGCTGCAAAACACACTCCAAACACCACTGGCTGTTCTGGTGTGGGATCTCCTTTGGAGCAATTGGATGAGTTTGCCTTTAAAACACAATTACTAGACCAAAATGCCCATTTATGTAGAAAAAACAAAAAAAGGGGGGGGAGAGAGTTTTGAGGAAATTGATGTGAATTTCTCGGAGCTCAAGCAAGAACAGACAAGTCAGTTGGTGCAGATCAAGGCAGGAATTTTCCAGTGGGCCTTAGGGAATTTGGCTTCAGGGGAAAGGTAAAGGGTGTGGGACAGCAGAGTAGCCCCTTGGAGGGCATGGCCGTGGGGGGCTCCAGCTGGGACAGATTGACACCTGTGGATCTTTGCCTCGAGGGGACTCTGTGTCCACTCTGCTCACAGCACCGTGAGAGGTTTTCCTTGGGCACAAGCCAGAGATGTCACCTCACCCAGGACTTTGGTTCCTCTGCAGAAGGGTGACATGGAGGGGATTAATTGGTATTAAGGGACAGATTCTTCCCAAGGGACAAAAAATGAACGAGACCCTGGAACCAAAAACAGCAACGTCAGGTGTGTCACCCCAAACTGCCAACCCAGCTTTGCCATGGCTCAGGTGGAACATTGCTGTCATGGAGCAGGGACAGTCCAGCCCTGGGCCCCAGCTGCCCAAAACTTGCCTCCCAAGCAGGGGAGCAGAGCCCTCTGTCCCTGCCTTTCCCCTCGGTCTGTGGAGCCGCCTCTCCCTGCGCTCACTCGGGAGCAGCTGCTGGAGTGAATCATCGCAGCATCCTCCAGCCTCTGCCAAGCTCCTGCGGCTGCTGGCTGGGACCCTGCTCCAGCTGGGCTTCTCCCTGGCCACTGCAACCCCACAGCCTCTGCTGCAGCCCCTGCCCACCTCCTCTCCCGGGCAGCTGGGCGCTGTCCCCACGGTCGTGACAGCAGAGGCTCCTGGTCACCGTCCTGCCCCTGCTCACAGAATCACTTTGGTGTGCCGCTCCCTCCCTGCCAGGGGGTGAAGCAGGGACCTTTTCCAGAAGAAACAGCAGGATCCAGTGAAGTTCCCAGCACGTGCTGGCCACCAGCAGTGCTTTGGGGAGAGCAGGTCCCTCATTTCTTGCTCCTGCAGGAACATCCCTCCATTATTCCAGGAGCCCACGTGGCAAGTGCCAAGGCAGGCTGTGTCCTACAGCTCCCTGGGAGACCACCCAGGACAGCCAGCAAACCCCTGTGCTGTTCAGCTGGGGAAAGGTGTGTTCCTTTCAGGATTTCCAAATAAAAAGTCTATTTCAAGGGTTGTAACCACAGCAGGAGCTCGGCCAATCTCAGCTGTCCAGTGCTGGCGAGTTTCATGCTGCTGCAGCCTCCTGCTGTGGGGACAGTGAGTCACAGCCAGGGCTGACCTGCTGCTCCACTTGCTGATGTCAAAACTTGACCAACAGGCTGAGGTCCCAGTGCCAAAGCTTTTTCCAGGCACCTGTGGGTCCGGATGAGGGGTAAGGAAAAGTCACAGACCAGCCTGAGCTGGGACCTTTCCCTCCAGCCCCATTTCCTTGTGGGAAGTCTCCCAAGGGAGGGAGCCTGGGTGAGCCAAATAATCTACAGCAGTGAATAAACACCCAGACAGACACTGCAGGTTCTCTGCTCACCTGGGATGGTTTAAGAAGCTGGAGGGGACTCAAGGACTGAGAGTTACTTGGTTTAATGCAAAGCCTTCTACAATTCTTGCTTTTTCTGCACAAGCTGCCCAGAGATAATTGCCCAGCCTTATCTGCTCCTATCGGCTCAGCTGAGCCCAACTTCCCCAGCCCAAACAAGACCAAGAGCTCATTTGGACAGCTTTGCCTTTGAGTTTAAAACTATCAGGCTCCAAAATAACCTCCTCCCTCCCCTCCAGTGGAACACAGACACAGAAAGAACTGCACGCTGGTTTAATTTTCCATCACATTTTTTGAAAATGAATTCCAAGATACAGTACAGCATCTTTAGTGTTCTACACAAAGCAAGCCTTCAGCAAAAGGTCAGAGGATCTTAATGGTGTAAAAATATATCTTAAATAAAATAGTTTCTCTAGGAGAGCAAGCCGTGCTGTACATCTCGAGGTCCTTAGTCATTTACAGAAGGCAGAGGCCTGGTAGTACAATCCACACACTGGAAAAGTGAGTGTACATTCCTGCTACAAAGTCAGAAAAGGTCCAAGTTCCAGGTGGTGGGGGCAGATCTCCAAACCCAAGCAGGGGATGCCCAGAGTGCACTAACAGCCCTGTAATTCCAATGAGGAAGTTCAACTCTCTCTGTCCATGCAGCCAGGAAGCGGATGAGAACCACCCACCTTCCCAGGGTCATTCCAGGGACTGGGACTCGTCCCTTTCAATGGGCCAAAAAAAGAACAACTTCTAGCAATAAAGGACTGGCTGTTTCATGCCTGTGTTCCAGGCTGGACCTGCTCAGCCAGAGCTGTTTCAGTGTTCCAAACTAAGGTCATGATTGTTCCAACAAAGACCGGGATCATCTTGTGGCCTGGAAAGACAACTGGGGACTCCCCTGCCATTTTAAACAAAAGATCAGCCTTTAAATGCTTTGATTCTGAGCACAACAGCAACCAGGACAGTTGCTTCTCCAGGGGAAAGCTTCCCACCCCAGAGCATCAAGTCTTAGATTCTAAGTGAAAACCAACAAAAAACCCAAACCAAAGCAGATTTGTGCACAAAATTCCCTTCCAGGACCTGTGTCCCTTTGGGGCAAGCCACACAGAAGCTTTGCCAGCTGAGCTTGTGGATAGTGCCATGTTTTGGTGAGCACAGGAACTGGAACCAAGAGCTGCAGCTCCTGGTGAGGGTCCTGTGGAGGGGCACCAGCAGCTCCGGAATGTGGGAAGAGTTTGGAAAAGGCTGTGCCTGTCCCTCTCCTCACCTGGCTCTGAGGAGAGCAGCTCTGGAGCTTACACCAACACCCCCAGTGCAGCTCAGGCAGGGGACACACATTCCTGCTCCAGGAGCACTGGAATGCTGGGAACGTGTTCCCCAACTCACAGATGACTCTACTTTATTTGTAGAAATACCTACAGAATAACCACATTAAACAGCATCCAGAACAAAAAACTTCCACCCTTTCTGCCCCACAGGCAGCACAGCAAGCACTGGCCTCTCAAAGGCCACTTTTAAAATTAAGAGAGATCAGAGCAAAGTCCCTTAAAGCCTTTAAATTCCCAGACCATTGGCCTTTAGGACTTGCCTGGTTTCTTACACCATAAAGATGGTTTATTTTCCACACCTCACTCCTTTTTCTTACCAAACAACAGTTCTCCTGCACAGGCAGTTCTGCAGTGTCAGGACTGGACATACAAAAAGGAGATGTATATAACCTAATTTACACTGTTTATTAAATAACTCCTTAATTGAGAATGCTTTTAATCCAGGAGAAGAACTGGAGAAGCCTTACACACTGGGCTGAGCCTACTCTACAGCATCCCTGCAGGGAATGGGATGTTGGACATGGACACACCCCCCCGACCCCAAAACACTCTCCAAGAAAGTCAAATGCATGACAGGAGGGGCTCTGAAAAGGAGGGAAGGCAAAATGGCCACCAAGATCTGCCTAAAAACAGCTAAATAGTGCAGTGAAATGCTTTTAAATACCACAGACACCTCCACTGACTGGCAGCCAGTTTTATGAGCAGCTCTGGAGACAATTTCTAGCTGAGCTTTAGTGAGCTGGGTGTTCCCAGCCCGAGTCCCGAGGTGAGCCTGGCCTGCTGCTGGCATGGCCAGTTCCAGGGTGGGAGCAGAGAATTCCTGTTCTCATTTCCCTCTCTTGCCACGGCCTCTCCTGGAGGAAGGTTTGCCCGTGCCTGCTGTGGAGGAGCTGGCAGAAGATGCTACTGCAATGTTGATCTGTCCTTCCTGAATCTCCTGGCGGGTCTCAGCTGGGAGGTGGTTGATTTTCTGTTGTGTCTCCAGGTAGAACATGACATCCCTCAGCTGCTCCTGGATCTCAGAGATCTGCAGGTCCTTCTGCTCACAGGTTTCCTTCAATACCCTCTCCTCCTCCTTCAGTTTGTTCTGCAGCAAGGCCTGGTTTGCTCGCAAGCACTTGTTCAGCTCCTGCTCTTCCTTCAGCTCATTGGAGAGTTTTGCCACTTTGTTGTTCAGCTGGGAACACCTGCAGAGAGAAGCACAAGTCAGGAGAGCAGCACTGCCCACCCAGACCAAACACCACCTCAGCCTTTTCACTGGATAACTGACCCCCAACCCATCAACACCACCTGGAATTTGGTTTTCCAGCAAAGACTGGCAACAGGAGGCAATACAAGAAGACTCTGAAATCCCCCCCAGGTCAGGCAATTCCATCTCATGCCAAATGCCAACAGCACAGGCAACAGGCAGGGTGTGCCTGGGAGATGAAACTGACCCTGGACACATGCCTGCAGCTTTTGGAATGGGTGCCAAAAAGGGCACAGGGATTACAAGGGACCCTGAGAGAGCTGAGGGCAGTCAGGGGCCTCCAGCCACACTCCAAGATCCTCAAAATACCATTTCATGGGGAAGAAAGATGCTCGCACAAGGGATACAGCCTTGTGATTTACAGACAGGACTTCCAGCTCCCAACAACTCTGCTTTTGCCCTGGCAGTTTGCTGGCAGCCTCCTCTGCCTGCTTCCCACTCAGGAAGGTGAGCTGCATGGAGCTCAGTGCCTGTGCTCCCTGCTCCAGCCAGGACTGCTGGGCAGGCCACGGGCTGGGAGGAACAGGGACACGATCCCACCCAAGGATTGCATGGATCCACAATTCCCAGGCTTGACATCTTTCCTCCAGGCACTTCCCAAGATCTATGTTTTCCTGCTGCCTTTCATCCCTTTGGATGCACCCACCAAGGGCAGAACAGGCTGGCATCTCCCTCGGAGCAGGGAGAGGAAGGATCCCTGAATGCTAAACATGCAGCGCGTGGAAAGGGAGCTCAGGGCCCCAAAGCTGTGCTCAGCTCACTCAGACACTTCCCATTTGTGAACACCTACAGAAATCAGAGCTTTTTTTAAAGCAAGCCATGTTCTCAGTATTGCAGCTTAAACAGCTCAAAATTGCCCAGGAATAGCAGGGTTTTTTTTTCTTTTTGGATGTCAGTGCACAGTGTTTTAATGGCTGTATGGAACTAAACCTGGCAGTGGTACCCACTTCCTCTCCACTGACTGCTTTTCTTTGAGCAAGTCATTGAGCCGCTGTTCCAGACTGTCACACTTCTCAATGGTCTCTTTAAATTTGGTCTTCATGTTGTTAATCTGTAAAAACAAACACAGGGGCATTTCCAACAGCTCAAAGTTCGCTGCCCTTTCGTCAGGACACTTGGTTTTCCAGAGCTGTTTCTAGACTTTGACCAATTCCTCTCCCCAGGTAAGGAAAGCTTGGAGCCAAGGCTTTGTTCTGGTAAGGACCCCCTGTGTTACCCTTGGATCCCAGACTCCCAAGGAGCCACGTTGCCGTGGAAGCTGCTCCCACAGAACAGCAACTCCGGCTGCAGATCCGTGCCAGGCACTGCCAAAAGCTGCAGCAGCTCCTTAACTTCTTCCTGCCTGCATCCAGCATTCCTTTGGCCACTCTCTTGTGGTTCTGGATCCATCAGCAAACTGAGATTTCCACCTCAAGGCATTACAAGGCTGGGTTTTTGTTCATTTTAAACTAAACCTCAGAGAATGAGTGTGAAGATGAACAGGGGCTGACTCAGCAGTGCTGTCATAAGGCACTGACCCACTGACACCAATATCTCCCTCACACAAACACAAACATCCCCTGGCCATGGCCCTCCTCTTCCCTCTGCTGCCTCATTCCAGCTGCTGCTCCTGGAGAAAGCCAAGCTCTCCTTCTCCAGGTGTCAAACCTCCACCATGAGACTTACAGGGAATTTAGAGTCAGGAATTCTTGTTTCCCTTCTGTTGGTGCTTCCAGCACGCTCATATGCAGTGGGGCAGGAATTTAATGGAAAATGCTTTCCTGGAGGAGCAGTCTGGACAAATGTCAGAGCAGGTTTGAAACCTTCCAGTCCTAATCAGGGAATGTTGGTGCAGCTGATGGTTAATTTGGGGAAATAGCCTGAGGACTGATAATACACTGCATGGTGGCACCGATCCAGACAAGACTTACATGGAGCAAGTGCCATGGATAAAATTATTGGGATCTTTAAACGTTTGGAGCAGGGATCAGAGTGGTTTCATTTTGAAGGTGCTTTGAGGATTGTGTCTCCTGGCCACTTGCAAGACGACTTTTGATATATATTTTCCTTTTGTAAGGCTCTCCATAAGATTCCTGGGACTATTCTTTAGGACAAGGTCAATGATCACCTCTTCAACAGTCACAATTTCTATTTTTACTTAATTGCAGACACTTAAATGGTTAATTAGAAGTCCTGAAGAAAGTGAAGGACTTAATTTTAAATCCTGACTCACTTTAAACCTGGTTGAAAGGATCTATGTAGGGTGAAAAGGCAGTAGAATATCCTCCCTGGATTTTTCCTAGTGACATTTTGAAGCAGTCCTGCCTGCAGGATGCTTTATAGGAGGAGACTCTGAACTTTTCCCAAAGGGTGATGAGGAGAGAGAAGGGATCAAAAAGAAAGGGCAAATCAATATGCATTTGGAGCAGAGAGACAGTTCCACCTTCTGCAGCCAAGCAAATTAAAGTCATATTGTCTCTGCTCCACCAACATTCCCTGGAGATCCGTGTCGGAGAGACGGATGGCTCCGGGATCCTGCAGCACCACGCGCTGCCTTCCACCACTGCTGCATTTCCCCAGCAGCACATTTAAATCAAGCTGCAATCTCTGTGGCAATCTACCTGCTTCTGCACCACTGAGCAGCAAATTGCTCCCTGGGAGCAGCCAGATAAGGGACAGATCCATCTTGGAGCCAATTTTCCCAGCTGGGAGCGGAGCAGGCTGCACGAGGCTGCGGCAGGCGGCGCCCAGGCTCAACCAGAGATCCAGCAGCTCCTTCTTCTCCCATTTAACAGAGCCAGGACCCATCCCATAGGCCCAGGGCAGAGCTCACCTCTTCAGCTGTGTCCTTCTCAATCCGGACAATCTTGTTTTCCCAATAGATCCGCTGGGATTCCAGCTGGCTCGTCAGCAAATAAGAATACTACAAACATAGAGACACAGAGCAATCAGGGTGGCCCTGCTGGTTAAGGAGCCCTAAGGGTTCCAATCCACAAGTCAATTTAACCAGATGAAATCAGGAGGTTCTGGACACACAGCCCAGCTGCAGATCCAGCTGATGGCTTTCACAAGTTTGATTTCCCAATCAAATCACTTCAGGTTTTTTGAAATTAAGGAAAGCCTTTAGAGCACAACAAGGATCAAGTGAAAGTATCAAGCCAAGAACTGTTTATGAAACAGATTTTTCATGGAAATAGCAATAAATGTCTACAGGAAAATGAAGCATCACCCATCCCTGTCCTGAGAGTCTGAGATTCCAAAGGCTGAGGGGAAGAGTTCCCATCCACAACCCAAACTCCAGTGCAGTAGGATCAAAGCACATATCCAGCTTTCCTATAAGGAGATTTCTGGGAAAGCACTCTCAGCTCTCTGTAACCATTCCCAATTACTCTTCTCCAACATGTATGGCCCACTCCAATGTCATTTTGGTATCTGAACAAGGATCTATGCCCTACATCCCATCTCTTCCCTTTTTGTTCTGCAAATGAGTCATGAGAAGGTTGAAAAAGGTGATTGCTCCTTTTCATCAGGCTAATAAGCATCAAATTAGGCATTCACTAGAGAATTAAACATGCACAGAGCCTTGATCACTCTCAGTAATTTCTGAGTGCCAAAACACTCTGCCAAATTCATTCTCTCTTTTAAATATTTCAATCTCATTAGACAGAGAGATCTTACGTGCTTTAAGCAGCCACCTCACAGAACAAAAGGGTTAAAAGTAGCTGGTTTAGCATCCAAGTGTTATTCAGAAAATTCACTGAAAAGCAACCAAATATTTATGTGAGCAAAGAGCTCCTCCAGTCTGGTCTCTGTGGGCTGTTCCTCCTCACAAACCCTCGTGTCTAATGCGGCTGAAATCGTGCTGCAGTGGCTGCTCAGTGAAGCAGGCATTTCAAGCTCCTCTCCTTTAGTTAGGAGAAGCTGGGCAACAGGTACAAAAAATAAATAAATCATTATCTGTTCAAGGGAAGGGAAATGAACAGGGCTGGCATCAGACTGTCAGCTCTCTGTGCTCACCTTGGCGAGCACACAGCTGCGGATTCCTGCATCCTCCTTCAGTTTGGGAGCTCAACTACCCAAACTGACAGTTCCACACAAATCCTGGCTCTGAACCCAAGCCGCAGATCCACTAGGAAGGGTGTGGGGAGTGACTCAGACCCACTTCTCCCTCCAGTGCCCCCTCTTTGCAGCAGCACAAGCAGCTCTGCTTCAATCACCAGTGACCACAGGACGACACTGCAGCCAGCTCACACTGCGCTGCATTGGCTCTGCAGAGCCAGGGAGAAGCTTAAAAAAAAAAAATAAAAAAGGAAAAAAAAGCAGTAAACCCATCCTGCTCCTGCCTGGAAACAATTCCCTCCAGGCTAGGAGTAGATCTGCTGCCTCAGCTGATGGGATTGAACTGTGGTCATGGTGGGGTTGGAAACACTTCCACAACACAGAGTCCAACAAGTGAAAATATTTACCTCTAATTGTAAGGCATC
Organism: Leptocoma aspasia; assembly: GCA_013399835.1. NCBI lineage: Eukaryota > Metazoa > Chordata > Aves > Passeriformes > Nectariniidae > Leptocoma > Leptocoma aspasia. The sequence goes on from VXAX01007279.1 coordinate 307,953, forward strand.
AATTTTCTCCTCCTGGCACATATCCCCCTCACACTCATATTGAACTAGCTTGCCATCAGTTTTGCTTGCCACCAGCCGATGGACGTAGTTGTCTGGGGAGAGAAAATCCAACCATGGGCACTCAAACCTGAGGAACCCCAATCACAATTAAACCACCGAGACCCCGCCCCTCAGCGAGGCACAAATCCAATACCACAAGGATTTGTTCTTTAGCAGATTGCTCCCAGCCACCTTATGGGGTATTTATTACATCCCAGGGCAAATAGATGGAAAAGAAGTAAGAAACATTCCAGGCATGCTGTGGGACCACCCCGGTTCGTGACAGAGTCACCTCCTCCCTCCTCCAGGGAGGAGGAAGCTGCTGCTAGAGCAGAGATGGCTGCTCCCCAAAGTCAGGGATTAGCCCAGACACAACCTCCTGCATGGCCAGCAAAGTATGCCTCAGCCCCTGTCCCTGGGGGTGCCCAGGGGGTGCGGGCTCACCGCCGGCGTAGTCCCAGACACGGTGGTTGGTGAGCTGCATGGCGTACGTGTGCTGCGTCTCCTCAAAGTGCTTGTAGGCATGGCGGCTCACGTAGCGCCCGCAGCCGATGTGCCCGCAGATCAGACAGATCCACAGGTTCTGCAACACAAAGGGCAGCTCTGGGGGGCAGCTCTGGGGGGCAGCAGCACCCCTAGACAGCGTGACCCACCCCCCACTGCAGTCACACCCTCAGGAACCAGCAGTGTTTGCTTTCCCACTCCCCCTCCTCAGCTGGAAGGCCAAGGAGAAGAGGGTCCCTGCCCATCAAAGGCAGTTACAGCCCTGCAGGGGCTGGATAAATCCCACCCATTAGATGGGAGAATGGCCTTGGCTAAGGAATGAGGGATCTCAGCAAGCTCTGGAGAGCACAGATTGGAAGGGGCACCAGCATCAGGCTGGTTTAGTTCCCTGCCTTTCTAAGAATCACAGAGCTTTGTCAGAACAGGAAACCTGTGAGGTAACATCCCTTCCCAGCACTGATGCAACTCAAAATGAAAGCTGATACCCCTCTGGCTGGTAAAACCAGCCCAAAATCAGGCTGAGAATTAAGCCCCAAAGCAACCCAAGCATCTGTGCAGTCAGATCTAGACCAGATCTCACCTTCCACCCACCTACTTACTTCTTGAACTCCACACTCAAAACACTTGTTCTCTTCCACAGGCTCTGGAGTCTGGCAGTACCTGCACACAGGGCACCTGGAGGGCAACAAGAATGTCATGAGACACAGGGAGCAACATCTTCACATTCCAGTCATTGAAAAGAGAGCCAGAGAGCTCCAGGGAAATGGCTTGTGCAGCAGGAAGTTCCCTGTATCACCCTTGAGCTCACATTTACCCCACCCAAATTCATTCTGCACAAAGTTACTGGCTTTAAGCTGGTGACAGAACAAAGAACAGTTCTCCCAAAGCCATTTCAGCTGGATCTGGTTTTACTGCAGTCCAAGGGGTTTACACAGAAGCTACACACTGAAGAAGGGCATTGGAACTACACACTGCTGGGGACAGCCAAGTGACACTCTGCAAACACCCCTCTGTCCTTGAAACAACCCTGAGGAGATGCTTCAATCCCACCCCAACCTGAAAGATTCAATCTCAGCTTTCCCAGGAAGAACATCCCATAACTGTACCCTAAAAGAATCAGTGGCAGGAATCCCTTTTGGATCTACCAAAGATCCAGATCTTTCATCTCTTTTGGAACTCCCTCGGTGCTGCCACAAAGACAGAACACCCCAGGCCAGAAGGAAGCTGTGTCCAGCCCTGGAGCAGCAGCAGCTCAGCTCAGGAACGGGACAACTGAGGCTGCATCCTGCTGCCAGGACTGTTTATGTATTTTTCATTAGCTGCTGGGTAAGCCCCAGAAATCTTCCAGGGAAGAGACAACTGGGCTGCAGTCAGTTCCTATTCAAATTCAGGCACCTGCAGCCTCTGTGGTGCCTGAGCAAGGAGAACAGGGGTTTTCCTTTGTCATTTCTTTAGACTGGGAGCATAAGTTCTGCATAAATTATATATTCCATATTTGAAGGCTATTTGGGATCTCGCTCCTGCGCTGGCTACGCTCCACTGCCCCAAATTTCCACTGGCTTGGATTTATGGAGCAAAGCAGCCCATCAGCCAGCACAGCTCCAAATCTGATTAATCTCACTGAGTTCTGTTACTCTGGCTTAGGATGGACAGATCACAGAGAGCTACAATATTCCTCACATCCCATCAGAGAATCCAGGAATTGGGATAGGAGGGATGGAGCAGCCACAGGGAGGATCTGCAGCCTCCTGCTGCAGTGTCTGTGCCTGCCTGAGGTGCAGCAAACCAGCAAAGTGTCCAGAGGAATGGCAAACACACCCAGCTGACAGCAGCACTTGGGGGCTCCAGGCACACCGAAATCCCACTCCACAGGGATTTGGGAAGCCGGGAGCACCAAGAGGAAAGGGTCAGTGGCAGCAAGAACAGCTGCTTTAAGGATAAACACAGGTCCAATCCCCAGCCTGCCCAGTGCCATGGAGGGTCTCCCTGTGCCAGGGACACGACTTCCCATCACTCACCTGGAACAACAGGAGCCTCCCCTGCCTGATCTACTGAGCCATCTTGTCATCATCCCTTCTTCCCCTGCCTTCCCCTTCCCAATGTGCCCCTGCACACTTGCTCTTCCTCACCTCCTCTTCCTCCCCTCCCAGCATCCAGGTAGGACAGAAGGCTGCAGGGCTCCCCACAAGGGCCCTCAGCTCCAGGCAGGAGCAGATCCATCTGCAATGCCAAGGAAGGGCCTGGCCAAGCTGCCAAGGCTGAGTGAAGCAGAGCTGTGTGTGCAGCCAGGCCTGTTTAGCCCAGCACTTTTCTCCTGGAGTATTTTGAAATAATCAGCATTCTTCTACAACTCCCTCCCTGCCTCAGCAGCGAGGCCCCTGGGAATCATTGTTCAATTACTTTTGGTGGGGAGATTTCTCTCTGGGAACCCCTTAATGGGAAAAACTAAGCATTATGACTTGCAGTAATTCCTGCCCCCACAGTGATGAGCAGAGCTTTGTCAGCACAACCCCCATCACTCCAAGCAGGGCCTCAGAGGTGGGAATAAAGCCCAGGCTCTCACGTGGTGTCCTCCCAGCGCTGCAGGCACTGGCTGTGGAAGCTGTGGTTGCACAGCGTGGTGAGGATCCCGTTCACAGACTCATCCATCCTCTCCAGGCACACGGTGCACTTGGGCAGCTCTGTCAGATCCATCACAGGCAGGCTGGCCCCCTGCAAGCACCAGACACAGAGAAACTGCTCAGCACCTTCCCATCACCAGCAATTAACTCCAACTTCCCATCATTGCTGGCACCAGGGTTCAAAACCATGACACAGGAATGCTGTGAGGCTGCACAGTGGTTGGGAATTTATTGCAAAGATAAGAAAGTGATCCTCAACATTCAAAGGGCCACAGCCACGGCTCAGTGAAGGGGCTGCACCTGCAACCAGCCCCACTGTGCTCTGTGGATTCCCTAAATTACAACCCAAGGCAGGTTTAGGCCACAGCTGAGGCACAAAGTCCAAGTTTGTGTGGAGTCACCCCACAAAGTCTTCTACGGACCACTGGAATGGGAAATGGAGTTGGAGATGATGTATTAAGACATTTTTGCTGCTTATTCTGTAAAAAACCCTGTTAAAACCTTCTGAAGTGCAGGGAAAAAAACCAAACCAAACTTACATCTTCTGACTTGAAGACTTCAGCTCTTTCCACATACACGAGCTGGCAAACATCCTCCTCGATGGAGTTGAACTGCCGGCCATTGCAGGCCATGTAGAAACTGTCTGCATCAGCCTGGGCACAGAGCAGGGGAAATTGGTTAAAAACAGAAAAATCCCTGCTCATCCAACCAAGGCAGAGGAGGAGAAACCTCCCACATCCTCCCTTCTTCCCTGGAACACCAGAGAAGGGGTTTCAGCCAGCTCCAGGCACTGCATGTTGGCATCACCTCTGGGAGACACAAGTGAAGTTCAGGGCAGTGACACCACGTTGACTTTGGAGCATTCAGGAGGAATTGGGGATTCCCCTTCAGCACCTGTTTTACTCTTTGTTGGCAATTTCAGTGCATTTGCAAAGCCAATTTGTTCTCTGCAAAAATGTAAGAGGGCCACTTTGCAGGTTGGTGTCAGGGACAGGAGCAGTATTTTAACTGTGGCAGAGAATCCATTCACCACTCACAGTCCAGGCACCTTCCAGGGCAAAAGAGCCAGAACCAACCCAAACCCTGCCAAATCCATCATCCCTTTTCTCTCAGGAGCTCCCCAAACCCTTTCTCCACAACCACCACACTGGACTGAGGCAATCAGCTGAATGCCACATCCTCATTCTCCTGGTGACTCCAGGCAGGAGCATAAAGAACCTGGAGATTTGTTTTGCTACCTGCAGGCACAGCCATTAGGGGTCAACAGAGCTTCAGGGAATTGCCTGAGAAACAGGATTTTCAGGGTGAACTGAGCAAAAGTTTAGGGGTTTGCTGCAAGGCTGTTCAGCACTAAATATTTGCCTGAGTAATTTAATGCAACAAGAGATATAAAACCATCTTTGTAACTACTGCAATTAACACAAAACTCACACAAATCCTACATCTGCATGAAGGGCTTGGGGAAATCTCTCTGGGAAATCACAGCTGGGGGAAACCTCTCCCTGAACCCCAAAATGAATCATGTGGAGGTGGGAGAAGAGAATGTCCAAGTGAAAGGGCCCACACAGGAACCTGAGGGGGGAATTTAAAGCTGCCCAGTGCAAGGGGCCTGAAGGAGCAAAATGTGTTATCAGGCTATCAATTCACCCCCAGGCTCTCAGACTGGGGGCCTCAGTCCTTTCCACACTGGCAGTGGCTGTGAGACCACGCAGCTCCTCAGAAAAGCAGGAAAAGTCTTTCTCAAAACAAAGGGAGCTCCCCTGGCTGGGTCTTTTCTGTTCAGCACAGCACAAGACTCTGAACAAGCTGAGAGATAGCAGAGAACTCTGTAAATGGACCAATTCTTGAAAAATATCCTGCCAAAAGAACAGGACAGCCAGAACATGGCATCCACTGCTTCCAGGTGTGGGACTAACCTCAGCAGCCCCAGGAATTCTCTGAGAAGGAGGACAAGGCTGTTTCTCCACAGGTAAGTGCAACCCTGGCTCAGGGCTGTGAAGCCACCCAAGCCTCCTGAACAGTGACTCTGTGTGACATTCCTGCAGCCAAGGAACACTGGAAGCATCTCACCTGGGAGCTGAACTTGATGAGCACCATGTACTGGTTTGGGGTGGAGTCTCTGATGATCTTCATGTGCTCGATCACTTCGTAGAAGGAGGCCACAAACTTCATGAGGTCGTGGCTGGTCATGGTGGCAGGGACAGTGAGGATGCAGAGCATGGCACTGCGCCGCACGTCCTCCTTCAGGGATGTCATCTTGCTGGGGACACAGCAGGGACACAGCTGCACCTCCCCTCCCATGGCAGGGCACAGCTGGATACACAGCTGGACACACAGCCCCAACCACACAGTCACAGCAACTCTGCTGGCCAACCTTAACCCTCTTTTGTCATTGCTGAGGAGGAGGAAGGGGCTGTGGTGAGTGACCATAAACAGGCATCCTTTAGCCAAGGATGAACCTGGGCAGCTCCAAGAACAGTGGGAATGCCAGGAATAGTTTGACACCTGTTTTTCTATAAAAACAGCTGAAGTTGCCAAGCCCCAGATGTTCCTAAAACAACTGAGCAATGTTTGTTACTATTCTCAATGCCCATTTGGTGGCTCCTGGTGGCTTTCAGGAAGACCTGAAGTGGGAGTTCTCCCACAATTATAGGGGAGTGGTGTGGAATTGGAACCCCTGGAATACAGGATGAGACTTCCTGCCTCACACAGCTCCCCAGGCCTGTCACCAAGGCTCCAGAGATCACGATTTAATTGTGGGATCTCTTGGAAATCTGCTTTCAAACATCTTTTTTTTTTTTTAAATCTGTGTTTGTCTTACACTCTCACAAGCCCTCAACACCCCCAGTGTCACACACAGCTGTCACAGGTATCACCCACAGCTGGGGGACCCGGGCCAGCCCCAAGCTCCACCATTAACACCAGTCACTCTGCATTCCCAGGAGCAAGTCACCCTTCCTGTTTGTCCCCAGTCAGGAGCCACAGCCCCAGGGTGGCCAACTCACCCTCCCATTCCCACCTGAGCTACCATTAATCAGGAATTCTTACTTTGTTTTGTACAGGTGCATAATTCCATGAACGATTTCAACTGAGGGGTTCCCGCTGAAGAAGGAAATCTGGTCTGGGAGCTGCTTGGAAGGCGAGTCTGGAGCAGCCTCACACTCCTGGCTTTGGTCCTCCTGGTTAGTTTTGTCCTCAGCTGATGCAGCCTCCGAGGATTTTCTTCCCTCCATGGCAGCTTCTGCTTCATCTTTCACAAAGGCAAAGTTTCTCCTTTGGTGAGGGGAAGGGACCACAGGGATCACCCAGGGCAGCTCCTGGCCCTGCACAGACAGCCTAACAATCCTGGGAGTGTTGTCCAACTGCTCCTGGAGCTCTGGCAGCCTCGGGGCTGGCACCATTCCCTGCTCAGTGCCCAGCACCCTCTGGGGGAAGAGCTTTTCCTGAGACCCACCCCAAACCCCCTGGCACAGCTCCAGCCGTTCCCTGGGTCCTGTCCTGTCCCAGGGATCGGAGCTGCCCCTCGGGAGGACGCTGGGGGTTGGGATGAGGTCAGTGGGAAGGCCCCACCAGGAATAACCAGCTCTGCCACCGCATCCCAGCGCGCATTCCTCAACTTCCCTGCTTGTTTCCCAAACTGCAGCGCCGACTGCGGCCCCGCAAACCCCACAAGACCCGGGCCCCCCGCCCTGCCTGGCCGGTGACAGCACCGGGACGCTCTCCCCACCACGGGGCCGCCACCGGCGACCCCAAACCGCCCCCGGTGCCCCCGGCCGGTACCTGCCCGCGGCTGGATGGTCTCGATGATCACGTCGGTCATCTCCCTGCGGCCCAGGTGCTGGTGCAGGATGGCCGCCCGCTCCCCGGGGCCCTTCCCCTCCAGGCAGGTGGGCACGGCGGCGGTGCTCTCCGCTGCCATGTCCGGAGCTGCGGGGACAAAGCAGGCGTTGGCACGGGGCGCCGGGCGCGGAGCCCCGGGACCGGCAGCACCGGGACTGCCCCCGCCGGCAGCTGCGCGGTGCGGAGCGGGCCCGGCCGCGCTGCCCCGCGCCCCGCCCGTGCTCCCGGCGGGGGGAACCCACCGGCCGCGCTGTAGGCGAAGCCCGCGGGCAGCGGGGAGGGCCCGGCCAGCTCCAGCCGGATCACGACCAGGGACACGCTCATGGGCTCCGCGGGGCCGCCGCCGACCGGGACCGGGACTGGCGCCGCTTCCGCCTCCCGCACCTTTCCCCTCTGACCCCGTGACGTCACGGCGCGGTGACGTAGCAGGCGGCGCGGCGGCGGCGGCGGAGGCAGCGCGCGGGGGGCTGCGAGGGGCGGCCGCCGCTTCTCGCGAGAGTTCGAGGTGCGTTCTCGCGAGAACGGGAGCCTTGCTCGCTGCCGGGCGGGCCGGGAGCTGTGAGGGAGCCCGGGGTCTGTGAGGGGGACAGACCCCCGGGATCATGGGGCCGGGAGCTGTGAGGGAGCCCGGGGTCTGTGAGGGGGAGAGACCCCCGGGATCATGGGGCCGGGAGCTGTGAGGGAGCCCGGGGTCTGTGAGGGGGAGAGTCCCCGGGGATCATGGGGCCGGGAGCTGTGAGGGAGCCCGGGGTCTGTGAGGGGGAGAGACCCACGGGATCATCGGGCCAGGAGCTGTGAGGGAGCCCGGAGTCTGTGAGGGGGAGAGACCCCCGGGATCATCGAGTCCAGCCCCTGACCCATTCTCACCTTGTCACCAACACAGAGCACCCAGTGCCACATCCAGGCCTTCCTTGGACACCTCCAGGGATGGGGACTCCAGACCTCCCTGGGCAGTTCCAATCCCTGACCACCCTTTCCATGAAGGAATTCCTCCTGATGTCCAACCTGACCTTGCCCTGGCACATCTTGAGGCCGTTTCACCTTGTTGTGACCCTTGTTCCCAGGGAGCAGAGCCCGATGCTCACATGGCTGCAGTCACTGGTTATAATCAGTAATTAGTGCATGTTAGTGATAAGTGATCCCATTGTCCCCAGCCCTTGAAGGGATGTGCACCCTGTGTAAAACCCCATTCGGGGGTCCCTGGTTTGGCTGGGACACTCCAGTGGCTGCCCAGGGTGGAGTCACCGTCCCTGGAAGTGTTCAGAACGTGAGCAGCAGTGGGCCTCGGCCCTAGGGTTTGGTGGATCCGGGGAGGTTGGACTTGATGATCTTGGAGGTTTTCTCCAACAGAACAATTCCATGATTCTGTGTGCATAAATAAACATTTCCCCTGTAACTCTACAGCTGTGCTCCAGCCTCTCTCCTCAGCTGAGGTGTGAGTTTCCCTGGCCCCTCCCATGGTTCCCAGCATGTACCTGAGGAGTGCTGCCCGTGCCCAGAACCTTCTGTGTGCCGGGATCCGGCGGCTCCTGCTGATCCAGCAGCAATCTAGAGGGATCTCTTACAAAGCTGTGATCTTTGAGGAGAGCGGGATGCTGCTCCCAGCCCCTCACAGGACAGCCACAGGTGTGTATTCCCATTCCTGATCATCACAGGATGTCCTGAGCTGGGAGGGACCCACAAGGATCATCATCCAGCTCCTGGCCCAGCACAGACACCCCAGCAATCCTTACCCTGTCCCTGAGAGTGGTGTCCAACAGCTCCTGGAGCTCTGGCAGCCTCGAGGCTGTGCCCATTCCTTGGGGAGCCTGGGCAGTGGCCAGCACCCTCTGGGGGAAGAACCTTCCCCTGATATTTCAGCCTAACTGAGCCCTGGCACAGCTCCAGCCGTTCTCTTGATCTGGTCCCTGGTCACCAGAGCTCCTGTTGTTCCTGTACATGGAGGGAAGATAAATTTCAGGTGTTTCTTTCAGCTGTCTCTGGCTCTGGTGAGAGACCTCAGAACTTGTGATGGTGGGACCTGTTGTGCCATCAAAAGTCACAGCAGTAGCAGTGACCACCCTGAACCCCCCTGATAACAAAACTGTCCTGTAGTGCCACCACCTGATAGCACCCAGAGCTGGTGCAGTCCTTCAGCAACTTCCGGAATTCTCCACACTGAAACCAGGGATGAGGTGCTGCAGTTCCCAGAATGCCCAAACTCCTCCCTCTGTGCTGGGTCAATCACCCCAGCACAGCGCATCGTTCTCACAGTGCTGGGCCCTGTATTGAGCTCGGAGGGATTCCCAGCTGATTTCCCAGCTCTGCTGATGCTCTTTCCTGCCTTCCCTGCTGTTCTCCATGCAGACTGGGAGGCCCGGAGCTGCATTCCAGCCGGCACCATCCAGCAAGCTGCCCTGTCTAGAGGGGAGAACAGCCTCTCTCTCCAGTATTCCAGAGGAGAGCTGACAGCTGTGGAGTTCCTGCAGGAATTGGGACAGCAGTGCTTTGAGATTGTAAGCCAATGCCCCCCCGCTCTCCTTGTGCTTCCTGACTGCATGGAAACAGGTCCAGTGAGGCAAGAGGAGCTTTAACAAGAAATTCTGTGGTTGAAGGGTCTGGATTTTCCATCTAGGAAGCACTGCTGTCAGAGCAGGGCAGATTTTCACCATGATCCTGGTGCCTGGGCAGGGCAGGCAGATGAATTTGCCTTAATTTCCTACTGGAATAAAGTCCTTTTTAAACATCTCAGTCTAAAATACAGATTCCTTTCCTGTCTGCTGAGCTGTCAGTATCTGTCTCTAACCTGCTTGATCCCATGGCAGGCACAGTCCCAGTGATTTCTCTTTCCCAAAATCAGCTCTTTATCTCTGCTGTAGAATTAGGAATGTGAGAACATTTGTTTATTTGGGCAAAGCAATTTAGCTGAGAGATTCCCTGCCTGCCTTCTGCTGCCAGAGGAAGCAGGACAGCAAGATAAGATCACCAGGCAACTTACCTACCCAACCACTCTTATTTTCACCCCATTTCTGGCCCATTATCACTCTTGGGGTTTCTGTGTTTCTCAGGCAAATGTCCGTGTTCCGGTGCACTCCTTTCTCTGGGATTTAATCCGAAAGGAGGTGATAAAACAGCTCCCCATAATGGCAGAAGCAGCTCAGTGTATCCGGGCAGAAGGGCTTAAGACAGCTCTGCTGAGCCACAACTTGTGCCTGGGGGATGCAGAGAGGCTCCTGCCCCTGGACCAACAGCACTTTGATGTGGTAAGTCTGGATGGATCCCAAATGGGGCTCTGCTCCTCCACCTGTGAGAGTAGAAACTGAAATTCTTTAGGTGCAGGTAGCAGATGAGCTGCAGCACAGTTTGGCTGACATCAGTGGAACAGCCTGGGAAAACATTTCCTGACACAATTTCTTGTAGGCACTTGGAGAGAGGGGCTGAGTGACATTTGCAAATCCGCTGCAAAGTGCCCACACAACCACGAGTCTCTGTGTAACAGGCAGCAATGGAGATAAAGGACTTGGAAGCTGCAGCACCAGACTAGAAATAAATGTTGTTATTCAGTGCCCTGCCTGCTTTAACAAACAAACAAAACAAAAATAAGCTTTAAAAGAGTAAGGACTCTTTCAAAGAGTCCATGTACTACAGAAAACCCACTACCCCAACATGCTGACCTGTGTGAGTCTCCTCTCCCTGCACAGATCCCTCTCCCAGCAGAGTCTCCTTTCCCAACACAATTCACCTTTGCAGAGATGACACAGATTAGCCATGAACCTCCAGGCTCCAGTACCCGTGGCCTCTCCAGTGTGTGCTGCTCCTGGAACAGGAGCAACAGCCCTGCACAGCAATTAGTGGGGGAAAAATAATTGAATGTGGATTTCCATTGGTGTTGGGTTTATATCCATGCAATAGATTCATTGCTGTTCCTGGAGTGTTACCAGAGCAGGAGAATGGCTGCTTGGATTGTTCATGGTTGTGAGGGCAGTGGGAGTGTTCAGACACTGAGTCAATGCTTTTTTGATCCAGATTTTAGGTGGATGGTTATGGGCAACACAGCTGCTGTGGAGGTGGCTTTGGGGTGGCTGGTGGGTGCAGTGGTCAGGACACTGCTTTTCCAAAGCCTTTGGAAGATGCTGCCATCCAAGGCTTCCTCTGACAGCACTGAACATCTGGTCTGGGACACCCAGTGAGTCTCCCACATTGGGACATCTCATTGGATGTCTTCCATCCAAGGACTGGCTGATCCTGTTTGGCTGATTTGAGCTGAGGAGCCATGGCCAAAGCAGTTGGCACCCACACAGTCCCTGGAACCACAGGCTGCCCAGCTCCACATCCTTTATTTCTCATGTTAATTAGACCAGTCCCTTTCCCACCCTCCCATCTCCATTTCCAGCACTGCCCAGATGTTGTGGTCACAGCAGGCTCATGCATAATCCATCTGTTGTTGCTGTAGATGGTTGAATCACATCAGGAAGGGATGCCCAGGCCAAATCCTGGGATCTACAAGCTGTGCTTGGAGTGCCTGGGTGTCCAGCCCCAGGAATCCATCCTGCTGGACAGCAGTAGCCAGAACCTGAAGGCAGCAGCCCAGCTTGGCATGAAAACAGTGAAGGTACAAAGTGACACAGCCAGGGTGGGATTTGGGGATGGATTTTGGATCCAGAAGCTGTTTGGTTTGAACAGCCTAGGATTTTCAAGTGGCAGTGGCTGACTCTTGCCAAACTTTTTGTTCCAGCCTTTGCTTGTCCCTGCAGGATGTGATGGGGTTAAAGCAGGGATTACTGGCAAAGTCTGCTCTGGGCTGTTTCACTCATGGCTCCAAACCCCATGTAACCTCAGGGAAGTCTCTCCTCCTTCCTGTTCCTCTGTTCCCTATTGGAGAAACAGCTCCATCCATATGGTTGAGACAACCACACCAGAAAATGAGCCCCAGTTATGAATTCCCAGAAACTCTGAGGCCTCATAGATGAGTCAGCTGGGGACTGACAGGTTACCCCCAGGCTTTGGGGTCAGTGAGCACAGGGGTTTTACTTTGGGGACCACTGGGGAAAGGACAAGAATGGGACTGGTGGGAAGAGTGACCTGCACTCCCCTGGACTGCATGCAGGGAATTCCAGCTCTTATCCCAGCCCAAGCTCACAGTGCCTGTGCTACCATCACAGGTCTCTCCAGGGCAGTGTAAAGGTGGGAAGCTCTGAGCTGGCAGGGAATGACCCATGAATTCCTGTGTGTCAGTGGATCAGTGCTGATGGAGTCACAGATAAATGCATCCCACCCATGCAGGGCTCTCTCTTTCCCAGGAAATTTTGTCTTCTAGCTGTCACCAGTGCTACTCTCTCCCTGCTGGTTTCAGGTTGATGATCCAGAAGCAGCACTCAAAGAGCTGGAAACCCATCTGGGATTTCCTTTGCGAGGGTTTGTTCCCTATACTCGTTCAGTGAGACCGGGCATGGAAATCCCAAAGGATCGTCTGCAAAAGTACCTTGAAGATGTTCTTGGTGCTCACCAAACAGGTATTGCAGTGGGTTTGGCTCTTCCATCAGAAAACCTGGATATTCTGGAGCTTTTGGCTTTTTCCATATGACATAGGGATTGAAAAATAATATTAAGGAAAGGCTCAGAATCTCCAAGAAAACAGCACAGGCATTCCAGTTTCAGTGATCCATCACTTTCCTAGAAATAACAAACAACATTTTAGGACTTCCTCATTTTGGGAGGGGTTGAGCACAAGTTGCCAAAGAGATGCCAAGAATATTCCAGTCCTGTGAGGCGTCTGTGAGCTACTGCCATGTTCCCCAGGGGTTTGGGACACAGAGTGAAATCTCAGCCCCAGATGCAGGAAGGGGATGGAAAACCTGGAGAAGCGCTGACCCTCTGCTCCCAACTCCCAGCCCCACTGGAGTTACGGCAGTTTGACCATGGAGAGTCCACCCGGAGCTATTTGGTGAAGTTTGGAGGTCGTTTGCTGGTGCTGAAGAAGGAGGAGGAGCCTCCCGATGGCCCCTCAGGCCCTTCTGTCTCAAGGGAATACAGGTGAGGGGGGTCCTGCTAGAGGAGCTGCCTCAGCACCAGAGGAGCAGAACACGTGGGGAGGATCATTTATGACCTCCCCTTGTTTTCCAGAGTGTGGGATAGGTCTGGGGGCTCCAGGCCATGGGAAGATGTGGGTGTGCTCCTTTCACCTCCCCAAGCCACATTATTTTAGTGTATTTAAAACTGAGCACAGTGATATGGTGTGTCTGCCTCCAACACAGCAGTTCCAGGACTGATTCCTTGCACCTCTCTCCCTCCATGGCAGGGTCCTGAGGGCTCTGGCTGAGGCTGGTGTTCCTGTGCCCCCTGTGCTTGCTCTCTGCGAGGACAGAAGGTAATCCTGTCCCTCAGCTTTCACTCTGTGCTTGACAGCTGCAGCCAGATTCCCCCAAAGATGAAGAGAGAAGGAACCAGAGCTCACAAAGTGCTCTGATCTAATGAACATTTGTGCAGTGTGGGACTGGAGGAGCCTCTAAAAGTTCAAAGGACAGAATCACTTTTATTTGGCTTGGTTTAGGTGTGTCCCATTTTAGCAATTAATCCAAAAGCTCTCTTTGAAAAGCAGCTATAAAGCAATATTGTAGGGCTTCCCTCTGACTCAGAGTGCTCAGGTTTGCAATAAAGAGAGGATTTTTCCAACTGCCAGACCTCAGACAGCAATGACAGCAACAAATCTGTGACAGGACACCCCTCAGGCCTGCAGCCTGCTCAGATCTCTGCTGGCTGCAGGAATCAGTGTCTGCACTGCAGCTCCACGTGTGCCCACTGCTCCTGGTGCTTGTGAGCAGCCCGACAGCCCAGCTCACACCCACTGCAGGGAGCAGGGGAGCAGCTGCTGCTGGAGCCTGGCTCCAAGCTCAGCTTCCTGGGGCTGGAGGGGCTGAGCATGCCACAGCCACGTGCCACAGGCAGCCTGAGCTGGGCTCCAGATGCTGCTGGGGCTGCTCCTCACCTGCCCATGGTGGTGAGGCCTGGGGGGCACATTCAGGGTGCAGGTGAGATTTGGGGGGTAGTAGCAGGATTGACCTCAGCCCCACACATCCCAGTTTGCTTCCCCAGCATCCTTGGCACTCCTTTCTGCCTGCTGGAGCACTGTGCTGGCCACATCCACCGTGCCGTGTCCCTGCCCGCGGTGCCGCCGCGCCGGTGCGGGGCCTGGTACGGGGCCATGGCACACGTCCTGGCCAGGATCCACAGCCTGGACCTCGGAGCTGCCAAGCTGCAGGACCTCGGGGAGCACGGTGAGAGGAGCCTCTGGATCCTTTCTTCTCCTGTGTGCCAGCATTTCAAGGGATAGGCAGGATGGAGTAAACTGGGGGCAGGTGGGAAGGGGAAGATGAGCAGTCCAGAGTCTGAATCCCCAGGTGTGGTGGGAGGGTGGGAAGAGCTTTTCAGATCCAGGTTTCCCATGAGTTCCCAAATGTTCTCCTACCTCCCAGAACTTCCTGCCATGTTTGTTGCCATCTCTGCCCACTGTGGGTACAGGAGTAACTTCTTTGCTGCCATCTCTGACCAAACCTCCCCAAGCATCCCCTCCAGTCCCTCTGCAGAGATAGCTCAGCTTCCTGGAACTGGTGGAGAAGTTACATTTTTGTCCAAGATTAGATTATTCCCACCTAAATATTAAATCCAGTGCCCAGTTAAGAATGTATGAGACCCCTGGAAATTGCAATTAAATTCTGTAGCTTGAATCAGGGTTCTGGATTGAGAACCTGCTTGGCTGCTTGATTTTTTCTGTGTCCCTTTTGAAGCCTCTTTGTGCCTTTCCCTGGGAGTCTCCATTCCTCTGTTCCAGGAAATTACATCCAGCAGCAGGTTGAGACCTGGACAAAGCAGTATCGAGCTGTGGAAACTCACGTTATCCCAGCAATGGAGAGGCTCATCCAGTGGCTGCCTCTGCATTTTCCTGAATCCCAAAAGACAACACTGCTGCACGGTGATTTCAGGTACTGCCCTGGAGCACATCCCAGGCAGGAAACAAGGACTGAGTGTAAAATGACCCACAAACTCCAAAATGTGCTGATTGGGCTGGGGCAGCAGCTTCAGAGCAGCCCAAAGTTGGGTTTTTGGTCAGGGTCAGCATGCCCAGGGAATGAGATTGAGTTTCTTCATCCAGCAGCTGCAAATGCTGGTGTAACACTGGAGGATCTGCAACTCTTCCTGCAATACTCAGGAATCAGCCCTGAATCTGAGGCTCTGACTAACTTGGCTTCATTCTCCAAAGCACAGTTTAGTCCATTATTAACCAGGGAGTTCAATATTGAGTAACCTCCATCCTCTGCTTGCAGAAATTAATGTTTCACTTTGTCCTGCCTTCCAAAGGACTTGGCAATTTTTGAAGAGAGTGAAGAGCACTGAAAGCACCTACTGCTGCTGAGCACTGGGATTTTTCCCTCCTCTGGAGACTTTTCTGATCTCTTTTTCCCTCTGATACAGGATGGACCACCTGGTCTTTCATCCAGACAGGCCAGAAGTCCTTGCTGTGCTGGGCTGGAAGTTTGCCACTCTAGGAGATCCCATGTGTGATTTGGCGAATAACTGTATGAGCTTCTTCCTGCCAGCCCACTTTGGTGCTCGCAGAGGTACAGAGGGGGCACACACAGAGGAACCAGAGTTCAGAACAGATCAGCTCCTGCCCAAGCAGCTCAGCTGGCAGTGGGGCTCAGTGCAGCTGGAAAGGGCTCTGGGTTTGCATTATTTTCCCTCTCACTCCAGCTGGGAAGCTGGGCAACTCTTTTGGGTGGGAAGGTTGTGAGGTAGATCAGGAGTGATTTGTGCACTAAGTTAAAAAGAAAAACACAGGGTTAAACAGAGAGGTTCCATCATTTAGGAGGGATCTCTGTCAGTCACAGTTTCACCTTAACCAGGAGAACTGCTCCATGTGCATTTTGGGGCACGAGCTGGTGCCAAACCCCAGAGTTCCATATGGCAGCTGTGCAGGTCCTGGAGGGTGCAGGTGTCTCCATGGAAGGGCCTGGCTGTGCCACAAGGCTCACACCATCTCATGGGAGCTCTGAGCTGCTCTGTCAGCTGACTCACTGTTACCTTTTCCCATCTTCCAGGCTTGAGGAAGTGTGACTTGGGGCACCTGGGAATTCCCACGGCAGAGGAGTATTCCCAGATGTACTGTGGCCACATGGGAGTGGAGAGCCCGGAGAACTGGAATTTCTACCTGGCCTTTGCCTTTTTCCGCCTGGCTGTGATGCTGCAGGGACGTCACCGTGGCTCCCTGGCAGGTGAGGAGCCCAAGCAGGCACAGGGCACAGCCAGGGGCACAGAGCTGCCTCCCTGCTCCAGCACAGGCCTGTTCCTGTTGCTGTTTGTGCTGTGGGGTCTTTCCCTTCCTGGAGCAGAGGCCAAAGTTGGGAGCCCAAAGCTGTGTCCTACAGATGGAGCTCTCAGACCTTCCAGCTCAGCACCAGCCTTTGCCAAGGGACTCACAGGGAGGTGGTGAGAGCTCTCGGTGCCGTTTGTCTGCACACACCAGGCGTGGCCTTGGAGCCTTTATCAGAGTTAAATCTGATGTTATTTTCACATCCCTTAGAGAGGAGTTTCCGTGAGTCCTGCTGGGCTGGCCCAGAGGAGGGCAGGTGATGCTGTTTGGGATGTGACTATGTAACACAGGCTCTTTCAAACAACTGTCCTGCTCTCTTGTCCCCAGGGAGGCCAGCTCCAGGTGACAGCAGCTCCAAGGATGCAGAGTTTGTGGCTGATCTGGCTTGGGATTTTGCCATTAAAGAAGGATTCCGTGTGTTTGAGAACCTCCCCCCCACAAAGCTGCTCCTGCGACATTCCAGCACCTGGGCCGGGCGAGGGCCGCTCCTGAGCAGGAGTTACAGCACCTGGGCACGGCCTGGTCACCCCCGGGTCACTGTCCCCAACATCCAGCTGGGGATGGCCCAGGGTCTTTGCTGCAAGGTGGAAAATATCCAGTGGGGCCTTCCGAGTTCCCATTCCAGAGGGACTCCACGTCCTCTGCCAGAGCTGCAGGTGAGACATCTGTGCTGAAGCTGCTTTGCTGCACCTGCCCCAGGGTGGGGATTGTGGCCTCCAAGTGTTCTGGCTCTCCTGGTCACGTCAGACATTTGGCACTCCCGGAGTCCGGTGGCTTGGAGGAGCAGGTTCATATGGCTGTAACAGAGTTTGTATCCTGGGAAACAGTGATTTTAGAAGCTGGCACTCCCTTCCAAGAGGAGCAGATTAACACCAGCCCAGCTGTGGTGGCTTGCCCAAGGTCCTGCCATCTGTGCTGGTGGTGTGCTCAGAGCTTGGCTGGGCTTGGGCTTTTCAACACTTGTCAGTCTGAAAGAAATGGTTGTTCCTTACCTTTCCCTGTCCAGGGAAGCCTCACTCCTGTCTCCCTCTGGGAAAGGCTGAGTTAACTCCCTTCACTATGTCCCTCTGGTGCTCCCCTGGGAGGTCCCTCAGATGGGGCAGGCACCTGCTTGCACCTCCCCAGCTTCCATTCACAGTGTGAGTGGAAGCAAACAGCCCCACCCTTGGGCTGCTACCAAGATTATATTCTTAATTATTCTAGTGACATTATCAAATTCTAGTGGGTTGCTTAACCTCCTTTCAGCTGCCAAAAAAATATCCAGGTGCCCTTGCAAAGTGTTTCCTTGTGCTCTGGCAGAAAGCAGCAAACGCCAGCATGTCAGGGCACTTGGCAGCTGATCCACTGAGAAGGTGGAAAGGGCAGGGAAGCAGCAGCTGTGGGGAATTTGGAGGTGCTGAGATGAGCAGATCTCCCTGCCCTTCCTCGAAACATTCATCTATGCCAAGTCTCCAAACATCAGGATTGCCACACCCTCTCTACTCCATGCCTTGGCTTGTGGAGATGCTGCTCCTGGTGTGTGGCACCATAGAGCCCCCTCATCCCTGTCACCTCCACATCCATCCCACTGCTCTTTCCCTTGGCATCATCCCTGCACTGTCAGCCTTTGCTGTGGAAGTGTGTTGTGAAAGCCAGGGGAGGAGTTTTGCTGCCTGCAACAGCAAGATAATGCAGAGGACTGTTACAGAGCCAAATATTCCCAGCCTGGAACTGCCACAGTGCTCCAGAGCTGGGCACGGCCAAGGGCAAGGGCAAGGCTGCCCTGTGCCAGCTGGCACTGCCAGGGGGGGCTCATCCCTGGGAGTTTGGCAGCCAGATGCCCTTGGCTGAGGCATTCCTGGCCGAGCAGGGCAGGATCTCAGCTGAGCCTGCCTCATCCCGCACCAGGAGCCAGCAGACTTCACACACTGATCCCAAAGGTTGCTTCTCCGCCCAGCTCTCCAGGGAGATCCTCTCCAAAGGAGCAGAGGGAAGCTCAGTCTCTCCTTCAGAGCCATGGCTGGCTGTCAGAGGGGCAGCCCCAGGGGCACCAGACCATCTGATGGGTGTCATCCTCTTCCCCCAGGCAGAGAGTGCCAGGACCAAGGCAGTGGCACTGATCCTGCACAGGCTGTGGATCAGGGCACCAAGGTGAGCAGATTCCTGGGGCTTGAGCCTTCCCTGAGCCAAAAAGAGCAACACTGGGACCTCTCTCTTCTGGGGCTCCTCCACCCCACTGCAGTGAGCATGAGGGACTGCACTGGGTCCCCAGGGCATTTGGAAGGCTCTGGGACATTGCTGCCATCCTGCCCTGCTCCTGCAGCCCTCTGTGTGCCCACATGGGCTCTGGTCTCACTCTCCCACAGGCCCCTGGAGCAAAACATCTCCACAATGCAGATCCCAGCCCAGCACTTCCCTTGGACCTGAGCTCCACGTCTGGCTGAGGGTCCTGAGGGGTTCACAGGACAGGACTCTCCAAACCAGAGCTGAGCCAGGAGCTGCAGCACTGGGAAACCTCAGATGGGGACCCAAAGCAGCCACTCTGGCATGGGAGAGGCTGTGCTGAGAGCAGCCTGTGAGCTTCTCAACTCCAGTGGTGTTTGGTGTTACCTGTGCTCAGTGCTTTTATTGCCTGGAGTCCATCCTTGGATCATGAGGCTGCAGAAGTCAGACCTGCACAGGGAGAGTTGGTTGGGAGTGACCTGGCTGGGGGTGCAAGACGTGGTTCTGGGAATAAAGAGAATGGACCAGCACGATTCTTCTCCTTCAGCACATCTCTTCTTCTTCAGCACAGCCTCCAGCAACCTGCAGATGCTGGAAGAATCCTGGGTGGTGGGAGGAACTGAATGCAGTCCTCGAGGTCTCTGGATTCAGGGGAGACTCCAGAGCTGAGGCAGTGCCTGCCCTGTGGAGCTGGGAAAAACTGGGATGACTCCGTGGTCCCATGAGTGTGGTGGGGTCTCTTTGGGGACCATGGAGGATGCAGACTGGATCAGTGGGAGCTTTCAGTGCTTTACAGAGGCCAGAGCAAGGGGAGAACTGTGGGAACAACCATGGTAACTTTATGAGCATGAGCAGTTTATGTGTTGTATTAATTGAATATCAAAGTAATGGGTACGGTTCTTCGGATTCTCCTGCTCGTCCAGCGTGGGTGCAGCCTCACAGCCCATCTCCCAGGGCGGCCAACACCTCCCAGCCCTCAGGGACACAAGGGGCGCTGCAAAGAGCCCGGGGGGGCCGTGCTGGCTCTCAGTACAAGGACCGTGAGGCTGTAGGGAAGCCGGTAACCTGAGCCTTGGATTCTCCCAAGCTCCAGGGTGAAATTCCACCTCAACCTCGGGCATTTGGCTCTGCTGTGGAAGGGGGAGGGAGCTGAGCCTGTGTCTGCCCAGCCCAGATATTTGGGATGGTTTCCCAGCAGGCACCTGACTCCTGCAGCTCCCACCTCCTTCAGGCAGGTCCGGGGGGCCGAGAGCCGCGTCTGCCCCGAGGGTTTTTAGTGCTGCTGGATCTCCTCCAAGCCCGGGGCAGGGAAGGGGCTGCTCGAGAGAACCAAAAGCTTTATTTAACACGCACTAACGCTCAATGTCATGCGTTGTCCGGGATCAGCAGAAGGCACAGACAGGACCCGCATGGGAGCTTAGCCCCGAGCTGGAGCTCAGCTCTGCGACTGGGGACACCTGGAGCCGCTCCCTCTGGGCGACACGGGCACATCTCTGCAGCAGGAACAGGTCTGGCATCTCCCACAGGCGGCTTAACACGCCAGGGCTGTAACAGGAGGGAGAACACTCGGGACAGGACATCCTTGCGAGTGCCACTTTCTGAAGGGCTGCCCAGGAGCCACTGCCCGGGAATCCGTCACCCTCAAGGGACACGGGCGGACAAGGATGAGGGAGGTTGAGATCCAGCACAAGAGGATTTCTTTTCATCTGATCCGGGAAACACACGGCCTAATCCGTGTCCTGCTGGATAACCTCGGTCGGGCGCTTCCCTCTGCTGAGAGAAAAGCCTGCAAAGTGCAAATGCAGGAACCTCCAGCAAGACTTTCAGCGACCTGGGTCGTTCAGGACAGCGGGTGAAACTATTCCTGAACTCACATATTCTACAATTTTTATGTCCCGTTTAATAAGCCAGAGCCATCCCCACTCCTCACTGAGTCTCATACAGGGTAATACCACAGGTCTTCTTTTTTTTCCAGAGGTTAAAAACCTCTTTGTATTTTTGGTCTGTGTCTTCCTTAGTGATGTTGCTGATAGCCCGAGCACACCTCTGTTCCCTCCACGTGAATCTGCACTTGGATACGCTGAAGTTGCACAAGGCACCTAAAGCAAGCCAGAAAAAAAGCCCTTTAGCCATTGTTGGGAGCGATTTCACAAAGCCTCTCATTCGCATTCACCGAGAAACTCCCTGTTGTGAAAGCACTTCCCTGGCTTTGTTCCACTGCCCCTACACACGGGAGGGTTTTTTTGGGTGCCTGGGTGGGCGGTAATGGTGGCACATCCGTGGAACCGGGAGTTCAGGTCCCCAAATTCTCCCTCATCACCTTCCCGCAGAAGTAACCAGCTCAGCGGAGATGTTTCTGGGGTTTTCCCCCCCTCTTTTTTCCTAGTTGTTGCCTGCAATTAGGCACAAAATTCCCTGGGCATGGACCGGGAGACGGCAGAGACGGGACAAGGACCGGGACAGGGACAGGGAGAGGGACAGGGACAGTGCCCGTGCTGGACACGGATGAGGCACCCCCGGTGCACCAAACCAAGCCAGATTTGAACCGAACTGAGCTGAACCGACCCGAACGGTGCTGAGCTGTGCCGAGCCCGGCTGAGCCACGCCAAGCTGATCCGAGCGGGACCGTGCTGAGCCCAGCTGAGCCGAGCCGAGCCAACCTGTGCTGCTCGGACGAGCTGGATCGAGCCTATTCCATACGAACCAAGGACGCCAAGCTGGTTCTGCTCGTGCCGTGCTGCTGAGAGCAGCACCGGGCCGAGCCAAAGCGAGCCGAGGTGGGCGGCGCCGAGCGGTGCCGGGGCGGGACGCGGGGGGCGGCGCGGGGCTGTCCCGGGGCTGTCCCGGTTGCGGGGCCCGGTCCGGCCCAGCTGAGCTCAGCATGCTGCGGGCGGTGGTGCGCGGCTCCCGGCTCTGCCCGGCCCTGCTCCGGGCTCCCTTCTCGGCCGCCGCCGCCTCCCCCATCCCGGCGCCCAACCCGCGCCCCGACATCGCCTATAACAAGGTAGGGCTGGGCCGGGGGGTTCGGGGCAGCCGGGCTGGGCCGGGGGGGTCGGGGCTCCCGGGTCCGCCGATCCAGCCCGGTGCGGGGCTGGGCCAGCCCGGGTGGCGCTGAGCCCCGAGCAGCCGCGGATTTGGGCCCAAAGCCTTGGGAAAGAGCAGCCCTGGGGGCAGCCGCAGGTGCGGGGCACAGGGCGTGTGTCCCATCGCCACCGGGCTCTGCCCCCTTGCCCTCGGTGGGTTCAGCAATCCCGCATCGGTGCGGACAACCTAAGGAAAAACTCTGGGAAAGGGCCCGGGAAGGGAGGGGAAGGTGCTTGGCTGGTTATCTGCAGATACCGAGCCCTTGTTCCAGGAAAATCCTGTGGGATCACCTGTGCGAGGTGCTGCTGGAAGGCAGCGCTCCAAGGCACCCGGCCACTCCTCCTCCGGTGGCCGTGCCCAGGCTCTTGGTGGTTGTCTGAGCGTTCTGCAACTTCCTGGCGAGCACCACGATCTTTGCACTCCCATTCTCTTGCCACAGACCTGAAAAAAAATTACCCTTAGAAAGAAAGAGTTGGTAAAAAACTGCTGTTAGCACGTGGTTCTGGTGCATGGGGAGCCTAAAATCGGTTAATCTGGGAAATAACTAAATCATTTAGATTGGAAAAGACCCTTTAGACTCATAAGACCATAAGAAATGCTGTAAAAGATCTGGTGCTCTGGACAAAATCAACTCACTGTATTGTCCTTGCCTGAAGCACTCCTCAGTCTCCTGAGCTTCCCAGTGTCCCTGCTCAGCTCCAGCCAGGCTTCCAGCTTTTGCAAGGACCTACCAAGAGGGGAACCTTTTCCAATTCACGTGCTGTTTACTGAGCTGTGAATTCTTTCGTTCACTTGAGGCTGTGTTGTGTGCTTTTAGGCTAAAGCATCTCCTTCATATTGCTGCAGGTTTGGAGCCCACACAAGTCAAGTTAAGCCGTTTTAACTAACCAGGCTCCTCAGATGCCATCAAAGAAGCAAAGCTCCCCCTGATTTCCCTGGGATCTGGCTCGAAGGCTCACCTTGCTTGGGTTTTTCCTTGCAGATTTTCATAAATAACGAATGGCACGATGCAGTCAGCAAGAAAACCTTCCCCTCCATCAACCCAGCCACGGGAGAAGTCATCTGCCAGGTGGCTGAGGGCGATAAGGTAAATGTTGTTGGGCTGAGATGAGTTTGTTCTCCATGGGAGCAGGTCCAGAGGGGTTGCAGAGCAAGACACCACCCCATGTGTCACCTGGGCAGCTCCGTGTTTGCAGCAGTGTCTGATCGGTAAATGCCATGTCAAGTGCTGCTTGTGTCCTTTCTTGACTACTGCTTTTTAAAAAAAGAAATGGTGGGGAATAAAGTCATGTAATCATTACCTGCCTTATGCAAGGCCCTCCTGGGAGTCTGTGGTAGAGCTGAGGTGGTGCTTTCCAGCAATTTTGGCTTTTTCCTACAGTCTGGAAACTTGTGTGTGTTCCCCAAGGGAGGAGCGAGCAAGGGAAAACCTTTGTTGTTTGCTTCTCTGTGGCAGCCTGGCTTGTCCTGGCGAGACCATTGCAGCAAGCCAGGACAGAGAACCAAGTAGGAGCCAGCAAATGCCCTGACAGGACAAAATCATGGATCAGAGACAGCTGATCAAGGAAAAAACTCCTTTAGACTGGATTCTGAAAAAGTGCCAAAAGTAGCTTTTTCCTGAGCTTTTTCCATGCCTCGTTCTAGGATGCAAATATTAACCCAGCAGGTGCCATTGCAGAAATAACCTGGTGATATTTCAGCTACACCTGATGATATTTCAGCTTCAGACAGTGCAAACAACAGAGGGTGAGCACAGGCAGAGGTTGTGGCTGCACAGCTGCTGCACCCATCTGCTCCTCTGCCACTGCTGCTGCTTCCTCCTCACGATGCAGCCTGGGTGGGAAAGCTGTGTCCTCCCAGTGTTTGTGCTCAGGTTGGTGCTTCTGGGGAAGGTGACCCAGGGCTGCACCCACGTGCTCCCTGCCCTGGGATTGAGGAGTGCCTTGCAGCAGGGCAGGTTCTTCCCCCAAAATCCTGTCAGGAGCAGCCCCTTGTGCTGTCTGCCTGCAGGCTGTTTTCTCCTGGAGAGCAGGGAGAGCTTCTGCTGTTTGCAGAGAGGGAGTGGGGGCTGGTTACTCCTTTCTCACCCCTTGCCTGGGCTCCCCCGCAGGCAGATGTGGACAAGGCAGTCAAGGCAGCCAAGGCAGCGTTCCAGCTGGGCTCTCCCTGGAGGAGGATGGATGCATCTCACCGCGGGAAGCTGCTGAACCGTCTGGCTGACCTGATCGAGAGGGACCGCGCCTACCTGGCCGTGAGTGCGGGCACGGGAACGGCGGGGGCCGTGTCCCCCGGGGGGGCTGGGGGCTCCATCCCCTGCTCACACTTGGGACACACCCACAGAGGGTGGGGAAGCACTTTTGGGAAGCTGAGAGCAAAAGGCCGAGGAGCAGGACAGATCCAGGCTGCGGACTGAGGAAGCTGCAGACGTGGCTTGCCCTGGCTCTTCAGGAGAGCTCGCTGTCTTTTGCAGGCCCTGGAAACTCTGGATAACGGCAAACCCTACGCCATCTCCTACCTGGTGGATTTGGACATGGTGGTCAAATGTCTCAGGTGGGTTTGGAGGCCACAGCCACGGCTGGCTCATGGTAATGAATCTCTGCAGGTTCAGCTACCTCCAGGTTCAGGTGCTGTGGGATCTGAGCTGACTGATGGTTTCATATCAGACACTCTGGGTTTACTTTTTGCTGTAATTCCTCTGACTTCCCCAAGTCACACAAATGGTGGTGATCTGTTACAGCATAGAAATTGCAATGGGAGACACAAATATTTCGATTTACTGTCCATTCTTTAAATCACCTGTTTGGGAAATACCTGCACTGAGTTGTGTCTGAAGTGACTGAAAAAGAGGGAGCCTCTCTTATTTTCTGTTGGCAGCAGACTTGTTATTTTAATTCCAGTGACCAAATTGTTATTGTTTCCAGATACTTTGCAGGCTGGTCAGATAAATTCCATGGCAAAACCATCCCCTTAGATGGGGACTTCTTCTGCTACACGAGGCACGAGCCGGTGGGAGTCTGTGGACAAATCATCCCTGTGAGTAAAATGTAACAGCAGTTCCTGCAGCGTTGCAAGAATTCAGTGTTACAGTGTGAGTTCCCCTCTGTTGCCAAGCTCTGCTTCCTCCCAGGGGTAAACAAAGCTGGCCTTGCACCAGCTGGGAGGGCTCTTACTTCACTCCCGGAGTGCAGAACAGCCTGTTGATTTCCTGGGCTCTGAGTGAGGTTTACTTTGTATCTTCTGATTTAAAAAAAAAAAAAAAAGTGGGGGGCTTTAAGCCAATTTATAGGAATTACCTGACTCAAAACCACAATTAAGTTAAAACTACTACCTAGAATTAACCCCAAAATTCTGCGTGATGAGAAAAAATCCAAGACTTTTCCCTAAGTGCTGATTTGAGTGGAGCTCACTGGTTCATTACTGACTTATCAGAAACGTTCAAGTTCACACCAGCAAATCCCTCCTTGTTTTTCAGTGGAACTTCCCACTGTTGATGCAAGCATGGAAACTGGGGCCTGCCCTGGCCACTGGGAATGTGGTTGTGATGAAAGTGGCAGAGCAAACCCCCCTGAGTGCTCTCTACGTGGCCAGTCTGATCAAAGAGGTGAGGACAAGGCCAGGATTCCAGCACTGCTGGAGACAGGGGCAGGGAAGGGCTGTCTGCAGAAAGGCTGGGCTGTCCTGGGTCTCTCAGCAGCTGATTTATCAAAAAAAACCCCTTGTTCATATAAATGTGTGTGCAGATTATGTAAGCCTTGATTAGGGAAGTACCCTTTGAGGTTTGATTAGATAATGAACTTCAGGGTGAACATATTTATATATATATGCAGAATTTATATTCAGAAAGTGAATGTGTATCTGTATTTATATGTGTATATACACCTTCAGATTGTGCTTGGGAAGAGGAATTGTCCTGGTTATTGCAAACAGCATTAAAATAAAGCCCTGGGGAATCAAAGGAGGAATCAAAGGAGTAAAGGCTGTTGCTGGTGGGAGGCCCCCTGAGTGTCACAAAGAGAGGAGGGGAGTGAAAGCCTCGGTGTGTAAAAGGAATAATGTTGCTGTGTCCTGCTGGGAATTGCCAGGCTGGATTCCCCCCGGGCGTGGTGAACATCATCCCTGGCTATGGGCCCACGGCAGGAGCTGCCATCTCCTCCCACATGGACATTGACAAAGTGGCCTTCACTGGCTCCACGGAGGTAAGGGAGCACCTGAGCTCCAGCCCTTGGCACCACGGAATATCTCAGAGCTGGATAAAACACTGCAGCTGCTTTGCCTTCCACACCTCATTTAAAGCTGGTTCCAGGCTGTGAGATGTATATTTGCATACACAAGACTCTTCTGTTCTGATTTGATTATTTAGAATATTCCCTGTTGTTTCCCTTGAGCTGCTTCTTTTTGGAGGTGAAACTCTGGGCAGACTTAAAGCCCTGAGAATGAGGGGATTAACATAAAATGCTGACTGAGATGTAAACCCAGAGCCCTCTTGCTGATGTGGGAGTTAATCCAACACCTGCTCTGCTCTCCTTGCAGGTTGGACACCTGATCCAAAAGGCTGCAGCAGAGAGTAACCTCAAGAGGGTGACCCTGGAGCTTGGAGGGAAGAGCCCAAATATCATCATGTCTGATGCAGACAGTGAGTAGCTGCTGGGCAATGTTTGTTCTCTGCCTTTTCCCTTGGCTTCTTCCAGGCAGAGCTGGAGGGGAAAGGAAAAGGAAGGAAAGTTCTCCTGTGTGAGGCTCTGGCCCTGACAGCAGCACCCTGTGCCTCCTGCAGTAGCTGCTGCATTGGTGTATCAGCACTTCTCCACTCCCACTTCTTTTCCCAGTGCTGGGTAGTTCAGTTATCAACAAAAAATAATTGTTTCAATGCCTTCCTCCAGTCCTTGTTCTGGTTTTGTTTTCTCTTGAAGCACAGCACTCTTTTCTGCTACGAAGTCCTGCTTCCCTCATTTCTTGCATATAAACTCATTTTTGGCCTTGATGAGCCAACACATGCTTTTGTATGGCAGTTAAGTAAGGAAGAAAATTTGTCCTTAACCTGATAATTTAACCTGCCTCAGGTTAGATATTTTTCCCTAGTCTGAGCTGCTTTAACAAAGAATTAAGACTGCAACTCTTGCCCTACCAACCCACAGCAAATGCTGTCAGCTGTGAAAGGACTTTGTATCCCCAGCGGTCTCTGTGATAATTGTCCTAAAAAAGTCACAGGCTCTGGCTGGCTTTGTTTGCTTATTTGTTTTGGTTTTCTCTCCCTCTTCCTAGTGGACTGGGCTGTGGATCAAGCCCACTTTGCCCTGTTCTTCAACCAAGGGCAGTGCTGCTGTGCCGGCTCCAGGACCTACGTGCAGGAGGACATTTACAACGAGTTTGTGGAGAGGAGCGTGGAGAAGGCCAAGGCCAGGGTGGTTGGAAACCCCTTTGACTTCAAAACTGAGCAGGGGCCTCAGGTGAGAGCAGGAAATGAGCTGTTACCTCAGGAAATTGTCAGTGTGGAGATTGGAACGGGAGTACCCCTGGCTCTATTGATTAACCTCATTTGAACTGGTGAGGAGGGAGGAGTTAATGAACTTTGGGATGATTGGCATTGAAAAATGCTCATTTTCCCTTGGATTGCCTGGCAGCCTGTTGCAATAAGGAGCTGCTGGAGCACAGCAGGTGGGGGTGGCATCTTTTTCCAGCTGGAGCTGACTGAAGTGTGTCCCCTCCTGGCCCTTAGGTGGATGAGGAGCAGTTCAAGAAGATCCTGGGCTACATCAGCACGGGGCAGAGGGAGGGAGCCAAGCTGCTGTGTGGTGGCAACCCTGCTGCAGACAGGGGCTACTTCATCCAGCCCACGGTCTTTGGGGACGTGCAGGACAACATGACCATTGCCAGGGAGGAGGTGAGTGCCCCTTCCCACCTCGTGCCTGTTCCAGGTTCCAGTGTGAGATGGAACTAGAAATGTGTGTTCTATTTCTGGCTGTTAAAACTAGGTAGAGCAGTGATTTTATATTTCTTATATTTTATTATTATTTATACACACTAGTAAAAACCAGTTATTCCTATCTTCATATCTTTGCCTAAAAACCCCTTAATTTCGAAATCATAATAATTCAGAAAAAAAAAANAGGGGGATAGATTTTCTTAATGAGCTGTTGAGTTTTCATGGTTTTTGATTTTTGAGCTGTTACCATGATTGATAAAATTACATCATTTTATTGAGAGATGTTTTACTTAGGGAGAAGAGCTAAGCATTCTTACTTAGATATAATTTGAGATTTAAAATACTATAAGCAGCTTTTTTTATTAGATTTCTAGAGGAAGACTAAATTGATCTATATTACTACTAAACTTTTAGAAGAAAACTACATCTTTTTATAAGATTACTGCTTTAACAGAACTACATCTGTCACTTCAGGAGGACTGCAACTGCCATTTAATCACATTGCTACCAACACTGACTGACAGGGTGTCAGGTTATATTCTGACTCTGTCAGTGTTTCTGTACTACTGCATTTTATTTTAATTTTCCTATTAAGTTATAGGGGTTTTATTATTATTTATATTTTATTATTTTAAATTTATTTTATTTAAATTTATTTTATATTTCTTATATTTTATTATTATTTATACACACTAGTAAAAACCAGTTATTCCTATCTTCATATCTTTGCCTAAAAACCCCTTAATTTCGAAATCATAATAATTCAGAAAAAAAAAGTTTACATTTTCCATTCAAAAAAAAAAAAACCTCCTGCCTTCCTTAGCAAACACTTGTGTCTTTCAAACCAAGACAGTGGCATTTTGCCCCCTGTTGATGCAAAACCCCCAGGGTTACTGGCTGTTCATGACCTGTGAAACTGGAGGTTTCTCAGTGGGACATTACTTTCCCTTCTGGTGACACCCTGGGCCCTTTGCAACAGGGGAAGTGACTCTGAATGTCACGTGCTGTGGGACTTCAGGGCCAGCCTGTGATCCCTTCCCACAGATTTCCCCACTTTACCTGGATTTTGCAGATCTTTGGGCCGGTGATGCAGATCCTGAAGTTCAAAACCATGGAGGAGGTGATTGAGAGAGCCAATGACTCCAAGTACGGCCTGGCGGCCGCGGTGTTCACCAGGGACCTGGACAAAGCCAACTTTGTGTCACAGAGCCTGAGGGCAGGGACAGTCTGGTGAGCCTGCACGGCCTCCCACAGCTGCTGGGAGCTTCCCTGGGCCCTGCCAGGGCTCCCTGGGATTGCTCTGTGCTTGCCTGTCTCTCCCTTGGCTTCAGGGTCATGTCAGAGCTCCAGCTGTGATGGGAACTCGGTAAAATTCAGGTGGTTTTTTGTAGGTGTTTGTTTGTTTAGGCTGGAGCATCTCTCCTATGAGAGTGGTTGTCTGGGAGTGTTCAGCCTGGAGAAGGCTCCAAGGAGATCTTCAAGCCCCTTCCAGGGCCTAAAGGGGCTCCAGGAGAGCTGGGGAGGGACTGGGGACAAGGACTGGAGGGACAGGACACAGGGAATGGCTTTCACTGCCAGAGGGCAGGGATGGATGGGATATTGGGAAGGAATTCCTGGCTCTGAGGGTGGGGAGCCCTGGCACAGGCTGCCCCTGGATCCCTGGAAGTCACAGCTGAGGTGGCAAACAGGACACCTGTCCCTGGGATAATGAGAGGTGTGGGTGAATTCCGTGCTGTTCTGTGTCCTGCCTGCTCAATCCCAGCTCTGACCCATCCTGCTGCCTGAGGGAATGCACAAACCAGGAATCCTGCCCACAACAGCTCAGGTGTGCTCCTCCCTGAGCTCCAGGGGTTTGATCCTGGCTTTCCATATTCCAGGATAAACTGCTACGATGTGTTTGGTGCCCAGGCTCCCTTTGGTGGCTACAAAGCCTCTGGGAACGGGCGGGAGCTGGGCGAGTACGGCCTGGAGGCTTACTTGGAGGTGAAAAATGTGAGTATTTCCTGCACCCAAGGCCTTCCCAAGCCTCTGGGGCAGCTCCAAATCCTCTCTGGGCCATTGCTGCGGGCTGAGCTCAGAGCTGGAACCCAACTGGGCCAAAGCTGGGACCCAAACTTGCAGCTCCCCCCTCTCCTCGAGCTTTCCCAGTCTCCAAACGTGTCCCTGACTGGGAGACACTGGGTTTTCTCCTGCCTCTCACCCTCCCAGTGAATAGCCCTGAAAACTCTCCAGAAAAAAAAAACAAACCACCTTGTAACTTTCCTCTTTTTTTTATCCCTAGGTGACAATCAAAATTCCACAGAAAAACTCCTAAAGGGCAGCAACCTTCTCCACGAATTTGAAAATAATTATGCAGCTTCATGGCACACCAAGGAAAGCTGAACGCAGAAAATTTAGTATGCAAAAATGTGTAACTCTGCATTAAGAGGTATTTTTTAGGTGTTTAAAGGAGCTTTTGTTAAAAAAAGAAACAAACCTACTTGGCTTTATCTTTTTAAAATACCAAATACAGCTGGCTGAGCATTAACAGGATGGGTGGTTATTTTGGGCGTGTATTATGTGGGTGCAATCACCCATAGGAGAGAAGTGTGATCTTTACATCTCTATCTGATAAATGAGCTTATTTTTCCCAAGAAACCATTTAAATGCTTGTTTAGTCTAGGAGGATTTATATCATAGAAAACAACAATTATCTGTTGGCTTACAGAATTATATCTATAACCCTTGTCCTGTAAACTATGTTTCTCTTCTGTGAGCAAAGTGAACTGAGTTCGATACGTGCCTGGGCCAGGGGGCAGAGTGAAACTGTGAGGAAAAAGTGGGGTTTTTTTGTTCTGTCCTGCTCGTTGTAGCTGCTCCAAATAAACATTTCTTGTCCCGGTGCAGTCAACCCTACTTTTGTTGGACGTTTGTGCCAGTGAGCCCAAATGCACGCAAATACCTGCATCCGTTATTTTTAAGGATTTGCTCTTTCTGCCCCGCCCGCTGTCCTTTTGTCGCAGCGGCTGGAGGAGCGAGGGTGGTCTGAGCCTGAGGGAGGGCAGTGGGAACCACGGCCATGGTGCGGTGACTGGGCAGGACACAGGGCCATGGTGCGGTGACTGGGGAGGACGCTCCGTGGGCACAGAGCGGCCTCTGCGCCCCCTTCTCGCCGCTTCCCCTCACGGCTCCAAGGGCGGCCATGCCCCTCGGGCTCGCCCGCGCCCGAGATCTCGCGAGACTTCGAGCCACACGGCCCCTCAGACCAGCGGGCGCCCCGAGTTCTCGCGAGACCTCCGGGACCCGAAGGGCGGCAATTCCCCTCGTTAGCTCTCGCCCACCGAGATCTCGCGAGACCTCGCGTTACCCCGCCCCTCCCGCGCGCCCGGTGGGGGGCGGAGCCAGAGCGCTTCGCTCCGCNCTGGCGAACAAAGGAATCGGTGCTCGTCGGCCGCCGGTTGTGCGGTCGGCTCGTTAATTAGCGCTCTGTTGGTTAATGGTTTTCTCATTAATTAGTGCCGCGCTCGGTTCTTCTCTGCTTTGGCTCGGGGCTCTGAGCTGGGCACGATCTGTCCCTGCTGGAATTCCCTTTTACCCAACGGAGCTGATCTCAACACAGACGCAAAGTTGGGTGTTTTGGTTTCTTATATTGAGGGTTCTCCCCAGTGTCCTCGTGGCCCATAAATCCCACATTCCTTTTGTCCAAATC
>VXAX01007279.1:339223-416989 GCA_013399835.1 Leptocoma aspasia
CTTCGAGCCACACGGCCCCTCAGACCAGCGGGCGCCCCGAGTTCGCGCGAGACCTCCGGGACCCGAAGGGCGGCAATTCCCCTCGTTAGCTCTCGCCCACCGAGATCTCGCGAGACCTCGCGTTCCCCCGCCCCTCCCGCGCGCCCGGTGGGGGGCGGAGCCAGAGCGCTTCGCTCCGCCCCCGAGGCTCGGCGCTTCAACGTCATCACAAGGCGCCTCCTTTCTCGAAAGCCCCGCGGGGGCTTTACCTTTACCGTCGCGCTTTTAGAGCTGCCGGTAGCCGCCTGCAAACCGCGCCAGCGCCGTGGCGGCGGCCCCCAAAATCCCGCGGCGGGGGCGGGGCGGGCGCGGCGATCCCGCTCCGTGCTCCCGTGCGGGCCGCGGCGGCGGCAGCGGGGCGGCGNCCCAGCCTCTCCCCCATGGCCATGCCCACTGCTGTGTCTGTATTTCCATCTGCTTCCCTACCACTCCTGATCTGGAGACTTCGATCACCCAAACTCTCTTTCGACACCTCGGCAGGACTCTGAACAGGCCCACAGCAGTCACTAACAACCTTCCAGGTGGTCATCAACCCTCCTGACCACAGGATTTCTCCCCATGGCAGGGTGGTGTCCCTGCTGTGAAGACTCACCTTGTTCCTCTGCTTCCAGGCCAGGGAGGAGCAGGGAGCAGCCAGCCCCTGGGAGCCAGGAGAGCCATGCCGGACTCCTTCACCATCCACTTCCTGAAGGTGCTGCGGGAGCTGCTGGCCTTTGTGCTGTTCAGCTACACGGTGCTGCTGGGGGCGCTGCTGCTGGCCGGCTGGACCACCTACTTCCTGGTGCTCAAATGAGGGCTGTGCCCCCGCTCCTGCTCCCACGGCCTCTCCAGAGGCACCCGGCTCCACGGCGCAGCTCCGCACACGGGAGGGAGGCCCCTTCCCCCTGCGCCAAACCTGCAAGGGTTTTGTGCTCTTGCTGCCCCACCGCAGGCTTGTTTTCCTGTGTAAAAATAATAAAGGTTAAACGAGAAAAGGTATTCCCGTGCACGCACTTTACAGATCCTTGTGGCTCTTGCAGATTCTTTGTGTCTCCTAGACGTTTTTTTCTGTTCTCTGAACTATTTAAAAGCCTCCCAGCAGTTTTCTCCTGAGATTCCCACCCTGCCGAGCGGAGCACAGGGGATGGCAGGGATGCAACACCGCTCCAACATCTCAACAAACAAGTCCTGCCTTGTCCTACTCTGCCTCATTAAGGGTGTGAAGGCAGACTCACAAATTACTTGTAATTTGTTTTAGAAATCCCTGGAAAAGACATTTCAAATCAGCAAAAGGTTCCCCTCTCCCTACAGTTTTACGAGGTACGGGGTTGTTACCTGGCGCTCTCAGGTGTGCCAGGCTTTTGAAGAAATGTTTAAAGCATGGAGTTAGATGAAGAACGTGTGATACAGCACAGCCTCAGTAAAGTAACCTGTGCTGACCGAGTCTCTGAAAACAGGAGCGAGAACAGGAATTCCTGCTACAACTAAAAAGAACAGATTTAATTGATCAAGGCCATTTTGTGTGGAATTGCACAGGAAACCTTTGCTGGAGGAGGTGGAAATTATCACTAGCATGGAACTACCACAAATCAAAGCAGCATTGTGTACTTTAGGACAATAAAGATGAACTAAACCAGGGCCGTGAGGAGCACTGGTGCCTCTGAGTTGGTAGTCACCATCTGTCCCTGCTGGAATTCCCTTTTACCCAACAGAGCTGATTTCAACACAGACGCAAAGTTGGGTGTTTTGGTTTCTTATATTGAGGGTTCTCCCCAGTGTCCTCGTGGCCCATAAATCCCACATTCCTTTTGTCCAAATCATTTCCCCAAGCTTTGTTCACCTTTCCCAGATCTAATGTCACTAAAACACATCAAGCCCTAAACCTTATCAAGGCAATTCCACCAGCAAATATCCAAATAATTTGGTTTTCCAACACCTGCATATCACTCAAAGCTTGTTGGCTGCTCTTACACGGGTTAAAGATTATTGTTTATCAAAGGTACAAAACCAAACACCAAAGAACAGCCTTTCTTAAGGAGAATTTCCCCACATTTTCCAGCAAAGCAGCTCTGGAGGGTGGGATCTGGGTGGGTTTTGTGTGCGTGGAGCTGAACACGTGCAGGGTTCAGGGTGGGAGCTCAGCATCCCTCTGTGCTCTGTTTATTTTCTTTGATAAACAAGAATATTTGGGATAAAGGGATGGAAATCAATGTTTTCAAACCTCTCTGGAGGTTTTTTACCTTGTTCAATTGATTAATCCTGGGAAATTTGGGTTAGAAGGACCTGAAATCTGATCCCATTCCACGCCCTGGGTGGGCACAGGCACTGCCACTGTCCCAGCTCGTTCCAAGCCTTTTCCAAGCTGGCTCTGAGCATTTCCACATTGAAAATTCGGGGGGTTTGCACTAAGGCAGCCCTGACTGGAAGAAAATCTGATGAGGCTGTAATTAACTCCTGAGATCAAGGGTCAGAAATGTTCCCTGTGGTTTTCCTGGCACGCTCCAGGGAAGGAGCCATGCTGAAGGCTTGGGAAAAAAAAAAAAAAAAGGATTTAAATATTTCTGTGGTATTTCATGAAAATTGAAAGGTCCACAGCAGAATTCTTGGGGTTTAAAGGTAAAAAAGGTGAAGCTTTTGGGGGTGTTGGGACAATTCTGTGCTCCTGCCCCTCCCAGTCTGGAAGGGTTCAACCAAAACTCCCTGGGCAAATCCCTGGAATTCTGGGCCCAGCCTGAATCTGACTCGTAATTTAATACTTTCATACTTTATGCTGATTTTTTTTTTTTTTGCTTCTCAAATCCTTGCTTTAGGTCAGGCTTGGTTGTTCTTGGGAAAAAGTCTGGGATTTAGGACAGGGATCCATTTTTGGGACTTGAGGAGAGATTGAAGGAGCTGGAATTGCCCAGGATGTGACATTTCTCTGCTTGGATCCATGGGCTTTGTCCAGGCAGCAGCTTGCACTCCTTCAGGCCACCCTGGGACTCCCCAAACTACTCCTTTCAAGCCAAAAAACTCCTTTTTCCCATCAGTATCCAGTGGAACCATGGAGTCAGTGAGGCTGGAAAAGCCCTCTCAGGTCAGCACCTCCAAGGGGCTGAGCAGTGTGGGGGCAGCCTGGAATCCAGGCTGGGACAGCTCTGGGCATTCTGCTCCTTCTGGGCATTCTGCTCCTTTCTGGGCATTCTGCTCCTTTCTGGGCATTCTGCTTTTTCTGGGGATTCTGCTCCTTCTGGGCATTCTCCTTTTTGGGCATTCTGCTCCTTCTGGGAATTCTGTTTTCTTCTGGGCATTCTGCTCGTTCTGGGCATTCTGCTTTTCTGGGAATTCTGCTTTTTGGGAATTCTGCTTTTCTGGGAATTCTGCTCTTCCAGGCTCTCAGCACCCCAGACTGCTGGGGTACCCAAACTCTTGGCTGAGCCCTGCTGGGAGGGAATTTTGCTGCTGGAGAGATCCCAGCTCCACGTGGGTGTGAAACTTTGCTGTAATTCTGGAGATTTCATCTCATGATCCCCTTTTCCCACTGAAAATTCATGTAATTAATCAGAAATTTTGGGTTCCTGGAAGTCTGGAGCTGGATGATTCCCAGGAATTCCACACCCACAGAACCCTTTGTGCTTCCCAGCTGAAGCACTTGGATATTTTCAGTCACATTGGTGCTTTTGAAGCATTTCCAGGTGTTTAGGATGAAAATCATGGGATCCTTAAGGCTGGAAAAGACCCCCAGGGTGGTGGAGTCCAACCTTTCTCTGACAATGTTGGGAATTCCTGGTGCTGAAGTTGGAGTTCCCATTCCTGGGTGTCATTTGTAAACCCAAATTATTAATTAACCACTTAATTATTCATTTTAACTTCCGAGTTGTAAAGCTGCTTTGGGATGGAGGGTGGGATCCAAATTTAAAAAGTGCAGGACATAAAATTGTTGTTTTTTTCTTTAAAACAATGGCAAACACACAGAATAGGAAATAGAAATTAAATTCTCATTAATGCCCTCCTAAAGTTGTGTTTTCCACAGCTGCTGCTTTCAGCTCTCTGCAGCTGAATATCAGGAACATGAAATCAGCTTTTCCCTAACAAGCTCCTCACAAGTGAAATTTATCTGACTTAAATTGATGAGAAGTTTCTTTGAGCTCCTCCTGAAAACCACAAATTTCTGTGATCCACTGAGATTTCTGCCCCTTCCTTTTAAACCCTTTAGAAACCTTCAGGGGTGGCCTCTTCCCTGAATTTCCAGTGTATTTGGGAATTATTTTTCCTTCAGCTTCCCCAGCAGCTCTTTTTGCTGTGATTTCTCCTGAGCAGAGGCAGGAATTTAATAAAGGAACAAAGGCCCAGCTCAGGGCATCAATCAAAGCTCTGAGCTTGCCTTGGGATGTGCTTAAGCCTGAGAGCACCCAAGCTGTGGCCTAACAAAACCCAGCCCTATTTGTGTGCATTTGGACAAAAGGAGCCTGGTTCATGAGCAGAAAAATCTGAAATTAATCAAGCAGGGTTTAATTTACAGTGTGATGGTTCCAATGGTTTGAAACCTGCAATTTTCTGTTTTCTGGGACAAAAAAAAAAAAGCATTTTAATGCTGAAATGGGCGCCTTGTTTCATTGTGATTGATCATTTCTAGGTAGGAAGCTGGAACTGAGTCAGGGAGAGATGCCCTTGGTACACTTTGGGTATTAAAAGCACAAAATCCCATTTTCTGCTCTCATTAACCCTGTGTTGAAATTCCAGCTGCACAAAAACAATTTTAATCAGGTAAATCATGACATGAGCATTGAGATTTATTTAGATTTATATTTAATTTTCCTCAGGAAAGGAAACTCCCCAGCAGGCACTTTTACACCACTCAGATCTGCTGAGCTGGTTTTTTTGTTTTGTTTGTTTTTTTTTTTTTTGCAAAAGCTGTAGTAATTTTATTTATTATGTATTTATTGACTGTGTTTTCCCTCCTCCTGCTCCTTCCTGAACAGGAAACCTCCATTTTAGAGGAATACAACATTAACTGGACTCAGAAGCTGGGAGCTGGGATCAGTGGGCCTGTTAGGTAAGGGAACACTCCAGGATTGTCCCTGACCTTTGGAGCAGTCAGTGAGTATTTTATGGAAAATTAGGCACAACAAATGCCTCTGCCCCACCCTGTGGGTCGTGCAGGAGGAGTTTTGTGGGTTTTTTGGGGGGGAAAACTTCTCCTCCCTTGCCTGTCCTGGTGTGTTCCCACAGCCAGGCAGGAGCAGGAGTTGGCTGTGGAATAATGACAGCAGAAATTCCTCCTGAACCCCCTGTCCTTGGCTCCTGGTGCCCCAGCACTGCCCCTTTCCTGCTTTCCCAGTTGTTTTTCCAGCTCTTCCAGCAGATATTGCCACTGGCTTTGCATCCCAGCCCTGCTCCTCATGGATTTTTAACCCCTGGATGCTCTCTGGGAAGGAAAACACTTTTCCAACAAGGCCTGTCCCTTCAGGGAATGGGAATTTGTGCTGGAAAATCACTGTGCTGCTCTTCCTGGCTGTTCCCTTTGTCTTTCCCATCATTTATCTTCCTGTCTGGGTTCCCCTCATCCTTTTTGTATTTTGTGCTTTGTTCTTTTGGCTGCCTGTTCAAGCATGGGCCCTTCCCTCAGTTGGTAAATGGGAGGGAAAAGAGAAAAAATTCAGCCAAAATGAGGATTTCCTTCCCAAACCACTTTATCTATTCCAAACACTTGATTTATTCCAACATCACTGAGGGTGTTCAGGTGTGCTTTGGGTTATTTCCATCCAAAATCTCTCTTGAGGCTGAACTCAGGGTGAGAGCTGGGATGTTCCCTGTGTGTCCCAGGCTGGGGGCACTCCTGGCAATTCCCAGGTGGAGAGCAAACTCAGAGCTACAAATCAATTGCTTCAGGTGTCTCTTTTTAACCTCCTTGCTGACTGAATGATATTTTGTTGCTGTAATACCAGAGTCTGCATGAAAAAATCCTCCCAAGAACGTTTTGCACTGAAAATCCTCCTGGATCGTCCAAAAGCTCGAAACGAGGTACAGTTCCTGCTTTTCTCTCCAAAAAACCTTCAATTGTTGGGATGTTTTCAAAATAAAAACCCCACCACACAACCCCCATTTGCTGGCTGTGCTTCCAGAGATTTATTTGTAATTAATTAATTGAGTTGTATTTTAAAGCTGTTCTTCTCCCTGTAATGGAACAGAACCAGTTTGAGAGGGAATTTTGTTTCCATATTCTCACTCTTGGATGTCACTGCTTCTAGAATGCTTCATGTTGTTGTGGAAATGGATTTTTCCATGTGCCAGGAGCTAAAGGAGCTCCTGACACTGCTTGGGAATTCCTGAGGTGCCAAACTGTCAGCCTGTGGAATGATGGTCACTCCTTCAGGCTGTTGGGCATTTAAAGAAGGATTAATTGTCCTCGAGGTTTAGGCAACTCCCATTTCTTGTTACTGAGCAAATTCTCCTTTAAAATTCCCATAAAAATCATCTGTGTACAACAAGCACCAAGACCTGGCTTGATGGAGCAGCCCAGGGAGCTTTAAAGTGGGGATAATTCCTGAATGTTGGGACAGGAGGTGATGTTCCAGGTCCTGGGAGTGCTTAGCCATGAAAGAAGCCAGATGATGGAATTTTGGGGTTTATTCCTTCGTTTTCACTTCCAGTTGCACCTCCATTGCTACTTTAAAGCTGGTTCTGTCTTTAAATTTACGTAAAGAACTCAAAGATGGAGCTTTTCCCAGAGCTCTGTGTGTGATTCCATAATCTGTCCCAAATTTGGGGTCAGTCTGGGGTGGGTTTTTTTTATGCCAAGGTGAGCAGGGCTCAGCAGGGCTCAGGTGCCTGTCCCTGTGTGCAGTAACAGCTCTTCCCTTCTCTTCAAGGTACGTCTGCACATGATGTGTGCAACACATCCCAATATTGTTCAAATAATTGAAGTTTATGCTAACAGTGTGCAGTTCCCACATGAATCCAGCCCCAGGTAAGATTACATAGGGTGATTCATTCCCACAGCTTGCTTTCCATGTTTAGCCCAAGGTATAGTGGAGTTTGCTTTTTTTTTTTTGGTTTTGGTTTTAATCACAAAATTATTATTTCAAGGGGGTCCCAGGTATAATAATTATCCTGCAGACCAAGCAGCTCTTGTTTTTTTTTTCCCTGACTTTTAAATTATTTTGCCTCCTTCAACCCCTGTTTTGAATGCATCTCCATTTTTTTTAGGTTTTCCATTGATTCAGTCTGCATTGTGTGAAAGAGTTGTTTCTAAAAATACGAAATTCAGCCCTGAAAACTCTCAGTGCATTGTCCTGCTTAAAATGAACACAGGAAAACATGGAGCAGAGTGATTTTTTTTTTTTTTGTGCATTACTATATTTGGATAAAAGTACTGTCTTCTGATAGGATCTTAGTGGAGAAAACCATCAGAACTGGGAGAATAAAAGAGCTGAGACCTGTCTTAGGCTCTGGTGTAGCTGATTTTGCTGTGTGGTGGGAAGTGGGAATTAATTCCTTAAGGATCTGGCAGCCCTGATCTCCACCTTCCTATATTTTATCCTTCATACTTATGGCAATAAAGCTGTAAATTAAGATAATGGGGGATCCAGACTCAAAAGCATCCTTGTGTCATCCTTGAGGGCAGAGTTATCCCTTGGAGTGTCCACATGGCTGCCAGCTCCATCCTGGCTGGAGCTGGATGTGGGAGCCCATCAGGAGGAGCAAACTGGAGATTCCTGGCTGCCAATCTCTGGGAGCCAGAAAATCCTAAAGGATTTTAGACTGGAAGGCAAAATGACAGCACCAAAATAGCCCCAAAAGCAGCACAGAGAAAGCAGAGAAATGGATTTGTGGAGAGTTTTTAGAGCCTGACAGAAGGCTCACACAGAATGGATCTGTATGTAAACTTTGAGATAAGAAATGCTGACTTAGAAATGCCATGGAATAGGACAGGTGTTGTTAAGAGAGAAATGGAGCTGGAAAAGAGTTTCAAAGGATGGCTTGCAAATAAGACTGGATACTGGAGAAATAGAACTGTGAAAGTTGCATTTTAAGAGCACCCATGAGGGGTAGTTTTAGTTGATTGGCTTTAAGGCATCTACAGCATGGTGTGGCAAAAGCTGATAAGCCAAGAAATGATTGTAGTGTATTATAATTAAGAAATAGTTGGCTTCTGATTGTGATGGCATGAATTATAACATCTGTATTGTCTCACCCTCCACATGAGACTGAAAATAAAAGTTTTTTAAAACACCTCTCAGTTACCCCATCTCTGAGTCAGCAAAAGGCTTAATCCAACAAGAAATATGCTTTCTTAGCTTAGCAATTCTGTTCTTTTTGATGATTTTTTAACGTAACAACATGAAATGCTTTTGAACAGGGCTCGGCTCCTAATTGTAATGGAGATGATGGAAGGGGGAGAGCTCTTCCACAGAATCAGCCAGCACCGGCACTTTACTGAGAAGCAAGCCAGCCAAGTAACAAAGCAGGCAAGTCTCCCCCTGTCCCAGCAAATCCATCATGCTCTGCCTAAAGTAGGGCCAATTCCTGGGGCTGGAAGGGTGGGAAAAAAGGCTGAATTAAAAGATTCCTCAGTTCTGATCCGACGATCATTGCCTGCTTTGTTATAAGTGACAATGCCAAAGCTTTACTAGGAATAAAGGATTGAAGGTGTGGGCTTGTTCTCTGGGTCTGCTGTGCTTAACATTGCTTTTCCACACCTGCTCTAGAGAAGGCTTCCAAGAGAACTTTGTCATTCCTCTTGTCCTAAAAGTGTTGCCTCCAGCAGGACTCCTGAGCTCTGGAATCTTCATGACCCCCTTGGCATTTCTCTCCTCTGGGCCAGGGGTTTTCTGGGCTGTGGAATTCCTGGAAGATCCCAAGGAATGTGTCTGTTTGTTCTGATTTTGTGTCTGTTTGTTCCAATGTTGTTTTTCCTTCACCCTTTCTCTCCCAGCTCACTCCTGAGTGCTGTATTTTATAACCTCCATGGTGGTTTCTGCAGGGGGTTTTGGTGTCCAGCAGGTTTTTTGTTGCTGGTGGGACTCTCAGAAGGATCTCTGTGGAATTCAGTGCTGGGATCCCCAGTTCCCCTCAGCTGGAGAGAGAATGAACCTGGGGCAAAAAAATTCATGTTACTTTTGTGCTTTGATTTGTTTCTAGTGAAATGCTAATTGTGCTGGTACTTTTTAGTCTCATCCAACAAAGAAATGAGGTGGAAGTACAGAATTATTCTTGACAATTTGTTTGACATCTTTTGGCCTGTTTGATTCTGACATAGTGGGGAAAACTTGTAAAACTTCACCAGAAGTCAAGACTTTGATTTGAATTCTCTGTGTACACTTGGGTTATTCATGTCTCAAGTAACTCTTTGCTTTAATGTTTATAGAAATGAAATTTGAAATGTGAAAGTCTCTCTAAAATTCTTTTCTCCAGTGGTTCTTCATCCTTGTCTTGTAACCAGGAATGGTTAAAACTTGTCAAAGCACTGCCTTGTTTTCTCTGGGAATGTGTTTGTATTTATTGCTGAGCTAAATTAGCAGTGAAGTTCTCTTGTGACAGTAATTTGGAGTTTTTAAGGACTCTAAACTTGGGTAGGATCCTACAGAATCCAGCAGGGATACTTCCAAATAAGGGTTGTGAGGCTGTGCCTCACTTCTGTCTCAGGAATGCTGTTTAAATATTTATACTTGGCTTTTCTTTAAATGAATTGCACTTGGAAATGTGCAGTCCCTGGAGTTTTCCTGCCTGGATTGCAGGTTCCTAAAGCATCCTTGAAACAATCCAGGAATGCCTTTCTGTGGGATATGCACAGAATGATTAAAGTGCAGGCAGTACCATCCAAAATGAAAGAATAAAACTGCCTGAGTGTTGGGTCTCCAGGCAGGAACAAGTGCAGTGAATGATTCCCTGGAATGCTGAAGCAAGAACTCACAGCTGAGTGTTCAGCAGGGTGGAATTGCTGGCCAGGGGCAGCTCCTTGGAGCCCTGGCTCAGCAGGGAAGGGGCACTGGCACCACCTGCTTCACTTTGGGGGGCTCTCAATGCCTTGAGTTCTCAAAGTGAGGAGGTTGGGGAGCCCAGGCCAACCTGGCTTTTGTTTTCTGTGGGATTCCTGTCCCAGCTGTCACTTCACTGCACCCAGCAGGGTCAGACTTGTCCTAACTGAGAGCTCCACCCAAGTGGAGTGAAAATGTTTGGGGTTGGAAATGTCCTTTGTGAAGCTGAAATAAATATCCAGGGTGCAGGAGGAGGTGGGTGATTGTAGCTGATTTATTGTGCCCTTTTCCAGATAGCTTTGGCTTTGCAGCATTGCCACTCACTAAACATTGCACACAGAGACCTCAAGCCTGAGAATCTCCTCTTCAAGGATAACTCTCTGGTAAGATGAACATTTGGAATTCTTTTGCTGCTGAATTCTGTGAAATGGCTCAAGGGTGACTCTCAGAGTAGTGGTAAAATGACACAAATGTTTTGGTGACAAAATTGAATCACCTGGATGGACTTGGTGCTTTTCCATCCCCTGATCTCCTTGGAGGGCAGTGAGTCCCTGCTGCTGCTCAGTAGGAGTCATCTTCTCCACCTGAGCACAGGATCCAGCTCTGCCCCCTCATCAGGGTGTTCTGACCCTCTACCTAGAGGTGCTTTGATAGATCCAAACAATTCTTTGTCTCTCCTGCTCACAACCAGCCTGATGTGAGCCCCATACAAGGGGCTCAGTGCTTTCCCAGTCCCTGAGGGGGCTGTTCCTGACCCAGAGCACCCAGAAAAGCAAAACCTCTCTTTTGAAAGGTCAGTTTGTGACCTTTCAGCTGCCTGGTGGAGTCTGAGGCTGTAAGTACAATGAGGTGGAGGTTTGGGAAAGGTGAGATGAGGACAGGGGGAGAACTATGTGTTAGAAAAGCTGATTTAATGAGATTTGTCTAATAAAGCCTCTTCTCCTTGTTTTAGGATGCACCTGTTAAATTGTGTGACTTTGGGTTTGCCAAAGTAGACCAAGGTGACTTGATGACACCCCAGTTCACTCCCTATTATGTAGCACCTCAGGTAACAACCAGTTCCTGCTCTGGGCTAAAGGGGATCATTTCCTGCCTGAGCCTCCATATCCACATCATTTTAACCCCCTTTGCTGTCCTGGGAAGGGCTCTGAGTGCAGGAATCATCCACTCTGGAGCTGGAGTGCCACAGGATCTGTTGATGAGGCAAATTTCCCAAACTCTGCTCAGCACTGATGGTGACAGTTGGCCTTTTAGCTGTATTAAAGGAGCTGGTTTGGAGAAATCCCTGCTTTGCCACCCTTCTTCCAGCTCAAGCTCATTCAGGATTCCATTAAAAAGGACATTAAAAAGGTTCTGAAAAGGTGGTTGCTCACAAAGGGCAGTGGTAGAGGGTTGGTACCTGGGCACCTTGGCCTGGCCCCCCTGTCATTAAACACAGTCTGTAATTACACACAGGCTGCTCTTTGTAGTGCTGCTTTCCCCCCTCTCTCCTCTCCTTTGTGCTGGAGTCCTGGAGAAAATGAAATGCAGCTGCAGATGGAGAGTTAATTGCAGTGCTGGGCAGCCTTTAATCACTGGGAAGGGCAGTTCAGAGATCAGAGCCCTGATCTGAAAATTCCTTCTCAGCTGGAGCTTGCTGGGGCTCCCTGCAACCCAAACCCACAGACTGGATCAGCAAGGGACACATTTGATGGGATTTGTTCTGGGAGAGGCAAAAAGAAACAGCTCTGGAGCTTGGGTTACCCTCCAAACACACTTCAGGTTCTGGTTCCAAGCATGGAGGGGTTGGAGGTTCTGAGCAACTGCTTTAATTCAGGCAGAACTAGAGATTTCAGTGCCCTGAAATATTATGTATTTCAGTATTTTCCTCATATAGAAAGCTCCAGTCTTTCTTAGGGAGAAAAATTGGAGTTTGGTAGTCTTCAGTAGATGGAATAAGTTTCCTGCATGGAAAATCATCAGGAATCTTTGGCATAGACTTTGCTGGTTGTGTTGCCTGTTCATGAGGTGGATTTTTCTTTGTTTGTCTGTTTTTATTTCCCCTCTCACCAGGTATTGGAGGCACAAAGAAGACATCAGAAAGAAAAGTCTGGTATTATCCCCACCTCTCCAACCCCTTACACTTACAACAAGGTGAGCTGGGAAACATCTTTAAAAGTCTTCCCCACCCCACTGGTGCTTCTGATAGAGCAAATAATAAAATGCACACTTAGTGCAAACCTAATTAATGATCCTCTAATAAAGGAAAAATACACAACTGAGCTCTTAAGGAGCACTAAATAAGAACAGGATTTTGGAGAGAGTAGAATGACTCTGCTGGAGTGAGGCCATGAGGGAAGTTCTTTCACCTCTGTTCAAAGGGAATCTCTTTCCTGCTGCCAGAGTTTCTGGATGTGCAGAGCATTCCTTGTTCAGGCAGCTGTGCCAGAAACTGCTCTGTACCTGGATCTTCTGGAAAACAACCAAGAATTTATTGTGTAGCTGCTGGGATCTTGGCAAAATCATTTCAGGAAATGTCCTGAAAGGTCATAATCTTTTTTTGGGCATTCCAGAGTGTTTTCCTCCTTATTATCACTACTGTCTCCTGCTGGCTAAGCAGTGCTTGAACCATTGAGTGTTCTGGGTGTGTCAGTTTTAATTCAAGTTATCTGGTTTGTGATCCCAGTGTAAGGATCTGCCCTGATTCCAGCTTTAGGGATGGTTGTTTATTTCACCACGTGCCCGAGCAGGTATTTGATATGCAGTATTAGCATTTAGTAGCCTCACAGAGAGAATTAAAGCAAATATTAATTAGTTATTAATTAATTACTAAGTTATTAATTATAAATTAATTATTAAGTCTGCATCACAAACCTGCCTTCTTCAGGGCTCTGCCAGCCTCTCTCCATCCTGAGAACCAGTTGGTGATTGTAGCAGACAATTCTGTTTCTGAACTCCTTAGAGTGTGTCAATAGTGTTTTCAGTATGGAATTTCTTCTTCCCTCTCTTGTCCCTCGATTTGGGATTTCCAAGGTGGGAGTGATTTTCTTGTCATGTTGCCTGTGAAGAATGGATCTGTGCAGCCCTGGTGGCACTGGGGGAAGGGCTTTGTCCCCAGGTGTGATTCTGCAACAGCAGCACGTGGCACTGACCTGGCTCCAGGTGCTCTGTCCTTCCATGGCAGTCCTGGCTGCTTGCTGTCCCTGCTGCCACCACAGACTGCTCTGATT
Organism: Leptocoma aspasia; assembly: GCA_013399835.1. Lineage (NCBI taxonomy): Eukaryota > Metazoa > Chordata > Aves > Passeriformes > Nectariniidae > Leptocoma > Leptocoma aspasia. Next base: position 352,410 of record VXAX01007279.1, read on the forward strand.
TCATGTCCCTGCTGGTTCCTCTCTTTGCAGTCTCCCATTGGAAACAACTGGAGTTTTTAGTGGGATTATGGGAGTAGGATTCAGGTACCCCAAGAGATGCAATAAACCTCTCACACCTCTGCAGCCCTGGCTGTTCCCAGACAATTCCCAAGCACACCTGGATGTTGTTCAGCTTGGAGCACTCTTGTGGTTTTAGTTTGAAATTGGGTGGAAATATTAATTTTGTGTAGTGGTTTTGGTTTGTTAATTTTAGAATTTTTTAAATCTGAAATTTTTCAATTTTTCTGGTTAATGTATTATTGAGTGTGGTGGTTTTAGTGTTGGTTAATTATTAGTGTACTTTTTTTTGTTGTTGTGAGATAGGAAGATAGGATTAGGAGAAAGGTAAAGTAGGTTTAAAACTTTAAAAGGGTATAAAGAAAATTTATTAACAGTAACTAAAAGAAAAAAGTAGTAAGAATTGAAATAAAATAAATAATTTAGGAANAAAATTTAAAATTTTTAGTTGGTAAACTAACTTTAAAATAGTCTTTTTTTTTAGTTTGTTTAGGGAGAGAAGTTTTTTTTTGTTAATGTTATGGAGGTGCGTTGTTCACAGCAGCCAGATTTATCCCTGAAGGTGGATCTGGAGGAGGAGCAGAGCTGGTTCCGTTCCCTTAGGGAATCCCACAGAACTTTTGTCATGAGTCCCCAGAGTGACCCTTTCCTTGCTTGCAGAGCTGTGACCTGTGGTCCCTGGGGGTCATTATCTACGTGATGCTGTGTGGGTACCCCCCCTTCTACTCCAAGCACCACAGCCGGACCATTCCCAAGGACATGAGGAAAAAGATCATGACAGGAAGCTTCGAATTCCCAGAGGAGGAGTGGAGCCAGATCTCAGAAATGGCAAAAGACATTGTCAGAAAGTGAGTCCATGGAGGAAACCCTTGTGTTAAGGAATTGGAATGTTTTGATGTTAAGGAATTGGAAAAGCACCTGGAAGTGCCTTATCCCAGGGGGTGTTTTTCCAGCAGTGAGGGGATTGGCTGCAGCTCATCCAGCTGACAAATTCTCTGTTACATTCATAAACCAAGTCAGGGAAATGTTTTATTTTTTCCCCTGCCCAAGTGTTTAATTTTGATGTCTCTTTTGTTGGGATGAATTGAGTATTTAGTCTTTAAGGGGAGTGAGAGCAGTGAAGGGTTTCAGGATAACACAACTGGCATGGATTGCCTGGGATAATGTTTAAATTCTGTGAAAATCAAGCGCCTTCAATGGGATGTGGTAAATCTGTCCCCTAAAGCCCTGTGCACCTCATACACAGCCTAAAAAGAGTCAGGCAGGAGGATGGAGAGGGAGATTAAGATCTGTCATGAGGTGCCAGACTCAGATAAGGTTTTGCATGGATGTTTTATTCCAAATGCTAATGGAGTCTGTTTTCCATGCAGGGCACATCCCTCAGCTGGGAGTGTTTCAAAGACTGGGTCTGTTTGGGAGCAAGAACGTGGCACTGATTAGGGCTTGACCTCACTTATTTTTGAAAAAGTGACAGGGACTTACTGCCTTTGCATCACCAGAGGAACTGAGAGAATAAAAGCAATATAAATAGGGAAAAAAATCAGTTGGGGAAGTAATTTAAAAGTGTCACTGGCTCCTCAGATGTACTGTAAATTCTTCAAGGATTCACATTGTTTGGAGAGAGTGCTGGGACCTTTTTAGAGCTGTGCAGGAGAACCCCCAACCTTTCACCAAATTAACTTTCCTTTATACCAAGGTCAGCTCTTTATTCTCACACAGAAACTCCACAGGCAAAAGGTTTCATTGTCTTTCAAAACTGCCATGAAACTCAGCTCTCAGGATGTTGTCACATGGATCCAGGCTGATTTATGACCTCAGGCTTTATGAGGGTTTGGTAATGGGTTAGGATTTGGAAAATGCATGGAAAAGGAATGCACGTGTCTGGTATCAAAAGTGAACTTCACCTGGTTGGCATCAAGTGGGATTTCTGAGCTCCCCTGTGGTGCTGCTGACATTTTGTACAAGTTATTTCCACTTTCTTGGTAGATTAAACAATTGTGCTCTGCAGCCAAGAAGCTGATCTGGAGTTGTCTAAGGAAGTGTGACAAGCTCATGGAGTCATTCCCATTCTCATTCAGACTTTGGGATGACTTGTCAGCACTCTGTGGGAAATGTTGCTCTTTTATTTAGTTGTGCTCATCATGAGAATGCAAATTTATCTGCAAATCCTCTTTCCAGGGTTTCATGCTAAAAAAATTGAATGGAGTTTTCAGGAATCTTGGAATAAAGTTGCTTTTTATTTTGAGGAGCTGGAACCAAAGTGTTCCTTACTTGTGGACTTTGCAGGGGGGAGAAAAGCTGAGGAGTGGCATGGTGGGAGCAGTGAATCCTGCAAAGTTTTCATTCACAGAGTCCTTGGAATGGTGTAACCTGTTCTGGGGATGATCATTTCCAGAGAGTGCCAGTCTGGATCATTTCCAGTTCCTCTGGAAGGTGATTTCTCACCTGGGAGCAGCACAGGGGTATCCCAGGAATGCCTTCAGCACCTTCCTTTGCCCTGAGTGCTGGATTGCCCTGGTTCAGCTGTGACAGCATTTGAACCACAGCAAGGTCAGGGAGCTGGGACAGATTTTGGGCTCAATTTGGGGCAGTTTGAGCTCTTGCTAAAGCTTCTTTTTTGATCTTTAAAATGCTTAAATGCTCTGTAAATCAACAAAGCACTTCTTAGGGATTTATTCTTTTCTCCCCAGGCTGCTGAAGGTCAAACCTGAGGAGCGCCTGACCATTGAGGGGGTGTTGGACCATCCCTGGCTCAATTCCACAGAGGCCCTGGACAACATCCTGCCCTCTGCCCAGCTGATGATGGACAAGGTCTGAACAGCAATTATTTGGTCAGGAATGTTGCAGAGGAGCAGGAGAGCTCTGGGATGGGTGAAGGGCTTTTTTGATGTGGGGTTATGGAGATTAGGAGCTTCTCTTCTGCTCTAGGAGAGCCTGACATCTTAGGGAGAAAATGGAAACAAATGAAAATGGAAATAAAATGGGAAATTTGGGCTTGAAGGAGGTGATCCCAGATTGGTGGTAACAAGCAGTCATGTGCTGATGGTAGAAGGCAGAGCCTGAGGGATCTTCCATTGATCTTTCCTCTTTTTGCCATGTTTTATCCCCACTACAGCAATGACCTCACTGACTAAACAAATAGTCCTTGTTTCTTTTTAATTTCTGCTCAAAGAGGATTTCAGTCAATCTTGTGAACATGAGAAGATGATCCTCTGTCCTGTTTCCCCCAGGGATATTTTGTCACTGATTTTAGTTCTAACCATACCTTGCTTCATGCAAACCTGATTTTTCTTGCACATCTCCAAAATAAGTCAGATTTTGCTGCCTCTTCTTTTCACCCACGGCAAACACTGTCCATGTGTTGTTGCACCAAGTGCCCCTTTTGTCTTTCCAGGCCATGGTGGCAGGGATCCAACAGGCTCATGCAGAACAACTTGCAAACATGAGAATCCAAGACCTCAAAGTGAGCCTGAAACCCCTTCACTCCGTGAACAACCCGATCCTGCGCAAGCGGAAACTCCTGGGGTAACTCCAAAGCTGGGTTTGAAAGGACAACGTGGAGCCAGCTGGGATGGCTGCAGAATGGATTTGGGGATGGCACAGGCTCAGTTTTGATGGTTTAACACACTTTTGGTGTTGCTCAGACAAGTAATATTGGCACAATGTGGTGTTTCTGCCAAGATGTGCCAGTGAGGGCAGGAAGGAGGTTGGACACTGTTCCTGCATTGAGCAGATTCCTTATGGGATGGTGGGTCACATGTAAGATAAGGCAAAGGAGGGAAAGAATTTTCTCCCAGAATCTTTCTGGGAGAAAGAATTCCAAGATATTTTTTCTCATCCTGACATTTATTTACTGAAGAAGTCAGGTAACCTCTCTTTCTCTTTGTTCAAGTTAATCTGAAAAATAGACTCATGCATTTTAGGATTACCCTTATTTGAAGTAATTTAAAGGAATATTTCTTTTTCTCCATACTTAAAATGATCTCACAATATAGGACAAGAATTATAATTAATGCTGAACCTGTCTCCCAGTTTCCCAGAGAGGGAAGGAGCTGTGTTAGACTTGTTACACAACAAGTAACAAGCTTGAGCTGTGCCCAAATTCTAATTATTTCCCCCTTGTTCTTGTGCAGCACCAAGCCAAAGGATGGTGTTTACATCCACGACCCTGAGAATGGAAGCAACGATTCCAACGTGGCTCTGGAGAAGCTGAGAGATGTGATTGCTCAGTGCATTCTACCACAGGCTGGTAAAGGTTGCCACTTTTAAGAATGTTTTATTCCTAAATGTGTAAGACACCAACTTTGGGTCTGTCTGTGTCAGTGGTGAGGAACGAGGAACAAAACTCCTGGGCAGCCTCTGAGCTGGGATTTGGGTTCATGTGGAATTTTAGTGACATGCAGAGCTGTTAAAAGAACTTTCAAACAGGAATATTTGGTTTAAAGGCCATTTCCTGGTTTGTGTGGGGTCACCAGGAGTCATTGCCCAGTTTGCTGAGCCCTGAGTGAGGCACAAGGCCAAACCTCCTGTGTCCCTCTGTTATCCCAAACAGGAGAGAATGAAGATGAGAAGCTGAATGAAGTGATGCAGGAGGCCTGGAAATACAACAGGGAGTGCAAATTGCTGCGAGACACCCTGCAGAGCTTCAGCTGGAATGGTGAGAATTCCTCATCTCCCACAGGGAATGTGGAAAACAGGGAAGCACTGACCTCCTATGGAAATAACCCCAAATTTATTGGATTTGGGCTGATTTAGGTTTTGACACTGTTTTATCCCTTCTGCCAGAACTGGTGTTCCCAAAATGGGGGTGAAAGTGTTGCTGTGAAATTTCTATTTGAGGGTGGGGGTTGAGTTTTCAGAGGCACCAGGAATGTACCAGCACAAAGGGATCATGATAGAAAAGGGGAATTTTAAACTGCCAGAGGGCAGGGATAGATGGAATATATGCAAAAAACCCTTCCCTGTGAGGGTGGGGAGGCCTTGGACAGGTTGCCCAGAGAAGCTGTGGCTGCCCCATCCCTGGAAGTGTCCCAGGAGGGGTTGGACATGGCTTGGAGCAGCCTAGGATAGTGGAAAGTGTCCCTGCCCAGATGACCTTTAAGGTCCTTTGCAACCATCCCAGGATTCTCTGATCTTTTAGGAACATCTTCAGCTGTGTTGAGCTGCTTTCCATCCAGCTGTTTCTTCCCTCTTCCTGCTGGAGGCTGCTCCTCCCTGTCAGCACAGCAGCTCTGCAGCTCAGCTTGGCTGGGAAGCAGAATGAAACCAGGACAGGCACCTTGGGAATGCTGGGGTGGCTCCTGGACAGAAGAGGCTGGAGAGGTGTCAGCCCCCAGGAGCAGGTGCTGATGGATTGAAGGGACCAGGAGCAACAGCCAGCTTCACAAGGGCTTGATCCTGCTTACTCCTCTGTTCTGTTTGCTTGGCTTTAATTGAGATTTTTAATTGCTCAATTTTTCCAACAGAACATGGTCTGTAAGTCCTTTTGGATCCTGTGCTGCTGTTGCTCTAAGTCTGTGTGAAGCATTGTTTAATTCCAGCTGGGATTGCTTTCCTCCTTGTGCCCAGCTCCAGCTGATTCCCTGTTTTTTTCCCTTCCAGGCAGAGGATTCACAGACAAAGTGGATCGACTAAAACTGGCAGAAATTGTCAAACAAGTGATTGAAGAGCAGACAAACTCCCACGACTCTCAATAGCTGGAGCTTCTTAATCTTATTTTTTTTACCATTTAAGATTTATTCTTTAACTGTAAAAAGTATTTTTATGTAAATTAATAAATCATAATTATTTCATTAAATTTCCATACTGCTTGAAAATGCTGTATAGTTGTAGATACAAAAAAAAAATCATTGGTACTGTAATATTTTTTTAAAACTCAGTTCCTCGAGGTATATATGATCACTTATGTACTGTTAATCATGAGCCCCACAAATGGGGTGGATTTTATTGTTAAAAACCATTCTTTTTCTTAATAACCAGTTGCAGAAGCTGCCTTTCACCTGCCACATCCAGCCCCTGCAGTGACTGTATGCGAAGGAGAGCCACAGTTTTCTCAAGCCCCTGCTCAGTGAGTACTTGAAGCAAGTGCTGTGAAATGCAAATTCACAGCTCCCCTTGGCACCTAAATTCCAGGTCTTAAGGTAGAGAAAAATCAATTAATACTCTTCAGTTTGGCTTGGTGCCTGGCCCAGGCACCTGAGGCCATGTGCTTGCTGAAATACTCAGTTCTGAGCAGTGACTCTTTTCTTTTGTCATCTTCCCCATCTCCCTCAGACCTTCTTTAAGGCTTAACCTCCTCTCTTTCTTTCTCCTCATCTTCCTCAGAGCTTTTTTAAGGCTGAATCAGCTATTCAGCACAAAACTCTTCTTTTTCTCACCTTGTCCAACAGCAGAACAGAAGAATGTTCAAGTTCTTATGCACAAGTTATTATAATTTCCATGGTGGGATCTTCTGTGGACCGAGACCAGCCTGGGGTTTGTTTGTTTGGGATCTACCCCCATATTCCCATTCTTTCCTTCCTAGAAGATCCAAGGCTTGGGTTCTGACTTGTCCTCTTGTTTGGCAGAGCTGCTCCCAGTGCTCTGGGGAAGCCCTGGGATTTGTCTCTGGATCCCAAATTTCTGTCTCTGATGCCTTCGAGCTCCTTCTTGGGGGAGCCACAACTGCAGGGCTGCTCCCTGCTCCCCAGGGCAGGTTCTTACTCTAGTCTGGAACATTGGCTCCAAAAGCTGCTTTTTTAAATCCTGATAAAGCAAACCAATGGCAAGAATCTGTACATAGTTCTAGTTTTCTACCTTTTCTGCTTCTCTTTCTTTCGAGACCGGGCGGAGGCTTTTTATAGAGCTATTTTGGTACCAAATCCGTGCAGACTTTGGGTGAGTTTGGTCTGCAGACTGAAGTGCCAACCCAGGGCCATCAGTGACCACTCCTGAACGTTGTTGTCTTTCACAGCTCATCCGTTTTTGGGTTTACGTTGACAAACCTGAGCCATGAATCTCCCAATTCTCTCCTACAAAAGTCCAGCCTTGTTCTTTTTTTTTTTTGTCTCTTTTCTATACCAAAATTTCCTTGCAGCTTTAGCTGGATGGCAAAGCAGTGTCTGACTCTTTCTATACAATTTTCTAAACAGTGACTTGTTTTTTCTACATGAAGGAGATGCTTTGTTTCCCATTCTCTGTCAGCTTTCCTTAATCCTGTGGACAGTTTTCCAATGCCTGATTTATTGCAGGGTAGGAACAGTCCCTGCTTACCCATCCTCTGATGGGAGTAGGGAGTGTTTGTGTGAGCTGGAGTTGTACCTCTGACACTACCTGGAATATTTGTGCACTGACCTGTTGATGAAAACTGAAGAGAATTAGCAAAAATTGAGAGTTTTTGTCATTTTTTTGGCTGTGCCACCAAGCCCTGTTATGTGCATTTCTGTCCTTGCTCTAGTTCATGTCTTGAAATGGTTTCATTTTGAACTTGAAATCAGTGTTTTTCTGGGGAATTGAAACTTTCAAGTGTGACAGATAGAGATGGAAACAAGGAAATGACCTTTCTTTGAATGGCAGAGCAAAAAACCCCCTCCAGAAGCACTTTGTGACTCTGCCCTCCCAGGAGGAAAATCCTCAGGCAGTTTTTTGGGTGCCAGAATTTGTTGGAAGTGCAGTCAGGGGGGAAGGTGGGATCTAATGTGTGTTAGAGGATTCCTCCTTTTCTTCATCCCTTAAGTGCTGCTGATCCTGAGGTGAGAACATTTGTACAAAATTACAAGGGCTTTTGCCACAAGGAACTGCTTTTGATGGATTTAATCTACATTTTCTTGTCTGTGATAAATAAGAAGGGCCTGATCTGAAGCAGAGGGAGGAGGGACAGATTAAGAAAACAATTTGAAGATTCAAGGTCAAATGTTTTTGTTTCTATGAGAAAATTGATTTTTTTACTCTTGGAAAAGTTCTGTTTTATATTTCAAAGTTCAATAACTTTAATGGATTCATTTAAAGGTTTGAAAGTAGCATTTGACTTTCTCCTTCCTGTGTTTAGTTTATTTTTCAGTTGAAGCAAGTGCAAGACACCTTGTCTTGATTCTCTGAGGCTTGGCTTGGTAATAAATCTACTGACCTTTATAGCAGACTGTGAATATTGTAAATATCTCGAGCTGGAAGTGTGGGATCAAAGAAGAATTTCTTTGTACAAACACTAAAAAATGTGGGAAAGCTCTGGAGGTTGTTGGGTTTTGGTTTTTTTTTTAGAATTTTATTTAAGTGAAGAAAAATCTCTGATATAATTTGACCTTTTCAAATTTTTCTGTATAACTGGCTTCTCCTGTGACTTGATTATTTGAAGCTTTTCTATATATATTAAAATTAGAAGAACCTGATTAGTGAAAGAGATTTTGATGGAAATAGCAACATGTCAAAGTTTTGCTGTCATTACTTCTGGATTTTCTTTTGGAAACCCAAGTCTGTCCTCATGTTTATCTCCTGTGTGTTAAAATGTTCTCATTTCTCCTTCTCAGTGTTCCCTGTTAGTTCCTTTTGGATCAGTATTACATTGTAAATATTACCCATCCTGTATATAAATGATTTTACTAAACTCAAAAGTTCCTGGCTGATTTTGTTTGGTTCCCAAATCCCTGTAGGAGAGAAGGAAGGAGCAGGAGGAACAGCAGCAGGATCCTTCTGCCACCCTGGTTTTCCCTGGGAGCGTCCAGAAGGTGTGGATGCAGCACTTGGGGGTGTGGTTAGTGGTGAACACAGTGGTGCTGGGTTAATTTTTGGATTTGATGGTCTCAGAGGGCTTTTCCAGCCTTAGAGATTCCATGATTCCATTATTCTGCCACCCCCAGCCTCCCTTATCCATGGGAATAAGCTCTTGAATGAGGCTTTGAGGTGAAAGGATGACAGACAGGAGAAGCTGGATAAATCCCTGAGAAATCCGGGCTCTGCTTGGCAACATAACCCAAAATTGCCTTTTTTAAGCCCAGCTTTCCATCAGATGGCAGCAGCACCTGCCCAGTGCTCCCAGTTAACCCCTGAGGGCTGTGGGGTTGGACTGGGCAGGCAGGGAAGGAGGGATTGAGTCCTTCTGTCTCCGGTGACACTGGAAACAGGACCCAGTTCCTTGCAGGTGCTTGAAGGGGGAGCCCTGCTGGGACTGGGGCACACGGGGTGGTGAGAGAGAAATGGATCTGCCTTTGTTCCTGATGGCCCCGTGCTTTTCCAGGGAGCAGGGAATGCTTCCCCTCACCCTTCTGGACACAGAGCCTCAGGCTGGCACTTGGACCCTTCCTGCCTCTGGAATAGTTTTGTTATCCTCGAGCAGGGCTGGACTCGGTGACAGGAACCAGACACAGCCTTGTCCCGGGAGCATTTCAGGACACAAGGTGGGACAGTTGTGAGGGCTCAGGCTCCTTGTAAGAGAATTTCCCTCTGCTTGGTGTCTTTGAGGAGTTCAGAGTGGGGTGGGTGGTGAGTCACCCTCAGAGCATCCAGACTGGGAAAGGAACTGGGAACAATTTCCTAGCAGCCAACCCAGCTGTGAGTGCCCATGGAATGGCTCTTTCCAGCAAGGAACTCCCCTCGAACAAACACTGAGTGACTGCTGAGCTGTCTGAGGAGCCCTGGGAATGTGTCAGCACCCACTGCCAGCTCTGATGGTCCATTAGCAATCCAATCATTGTTCCCCGGGTAATCTTCCACCACTTAGGAAGCTATAATCCCCTTTTAAACAAATTGCACTGGCTCCACAAACCAGGTCAGTCCCAGAAGGGTGCAGGAGGCTCTCAGGGACGAGACTGGGTGTGTTTCATGCCCTGCCAGTGCCAGGGCATGGATCCCATCCTCCCCGTGGAATATTTGCCTTTGAAGTGGGGCTGGAGAAACACTGAGTCATTCATGTCCAAATTTTAGGACTAGAAGATGATTTGAAGGACCAGGTGGAAGAAGATGGCTGAAAACTTTGTTTTTATCCTGTAGAACAGCAAAATTGAACTGTTTCACTCAGTCTCACTCTGTGGGAGAAAATAAGTCGTTGACCAAACCTCCAGGGCCCTTGTGTGACTTACCCAGAGTTTACACAGTTATGTTGTGTAAGTTAATTACACAAAGCTGGAGTATTTCCTCTTCTTGTCTAACCTGCTATGAGAAAAATTTGGGTTGGACCCAAAAAGTGAAGCTGTTGGAAAATAAAGCATGTAAAAGTAAAGAGTTATTTTCAATACAGCTTAGGATCTGGTTTATTTCCTATAGAATGGTGGGACCTCAGTAAATAATTAATGTAAACATCTGGAAATGCAAAGAGAGATTCAGACAAAGTCCTGCTCACCTGGTTCATGAGAGATGCTCCACAGGGTCGAAACACCTGATTTTTGGGAGTATTGTGGCTGAGCAGGAGTTGGCAGGAAGAATGGAAGAGAAATGTGCGGAAATTCCAGGCAGGTTTTGTCCTACTTTGCAATTCTTCACTCCCTGCAATTGGTTCTTAGGGTGATGCAAATTCTCATGGTTAGAGTGGATTAAAAGGCAGAGCTTGAAAAATACTAATTTTGCTTTACTGTAAACTTGTAAAGGCAACGACTTGTAGAAATAAAGTAAAACATCCTCTGCCCAACCTCCAAGGAGCTGGACCAGATCTCTGAGCCATTACATGGAGTTTGCTGCATTTCTAGGGATATTTCCAGGAGGAGAAAGTCTGGACTAAAGATTTACCACGCTGAAATAATCCATCAAATAAATAACTCTGTCCACTGAGCTCCTGGCTCTGCCAGCCCCGCCAGGGCTCGGGCTGTGCTGCCCGAGGGACAGTTCCATCCCGGCTCTGGATAACGAGGAGTTGGAAGCACTCTGCCTCTCTCCTTCCAGGCAGGGCTGCATCAGAGCAGGGTGGAGGAGGAGCCCTCGGTGTCGGGCGGGCCGGAGGGGGCCGTGCTGGAGTAGAACTTTTTCTGGGAGCGCAGGAGCGGGGTCTGGGTGTCCACGTCCCGGCGGGAGCCGCGCTTCAGGGACAGGAACACGTGCTGGGTCCAGCCGTACACCAGGCAGTTCAGGAGCCCCTGGGAAGCTGCGGTGAGAGCCTGGGAGAGAGCACAGGGGAATCAGGGATCCCAGCACTGCTCCGTGCTCCGGGATCCCTGGAAAACCTCCCCCTCCCAGCAGGATTTTATCTTCCGTGTGATAGAGAAATTGTGCTGTTATTTTAAGAAACGTTTAATGAATGTTTAATTAAATATAAATGCTGTACAAATATAGAATATACTTTAAATATGTTTATATATTAAATAAATATAATAACTATATAATTTAATAAAATATCTAACTTCTACCTCAGGCACAGGAAGGAGCTGGATAAGTGTTATTAAGGAATCCTTATTTGGAGACTTAGGGACATAGGGAAAACAAAACCAATTTCTGGGGATCCTTTCTAGTCCTATTTGCTACAATTTCCATGACCACAGAATCATTGAGGCTGGAAAAGACCTTTGAGGTCACCAAGTGCAAACATCTACCCAGCACCCTGTTCACCACTAAACTGTCGTGGTGCTTTTGAGAACTGAGACCTTTTCAAGCCTGTGAAAAACATAAACCACCAAACCAAGGTCTTTGCCAAGCAAAAGCACAAATCAGACTTGGGCTGACACAGCAGAGATCCTTGTCCAGCAGCATCCAGCAGGGATGCAGGGTAGGAGACTCAAGGTAAGAAGGCAGGAGGCTGCAGGGGCAGACATTTACCTGCAGGATCAGCAGAGCCATGTAGATTTTGCTGGTTGTTGAAGCAGTCAATTTCAGCATTCCAAGGAGGACAGCTGTGGAAAGGGAGGGATGAGAGGATGAAGTTAACCCCACCTCTCTGGGGTTCCACAGGGGGATGCTGTGGGAGGAACTCTCTGCTCACCTGGCGCCCAGCAGCAGAAGAAGGCAACGGGGTAAAAAACCACCCGTTGTTCCACCATCTTAATCATGGCCCACTGCTGATCCCCCAGGAATCCTGTGGAGTTCACAAACCTTTTGTACAGACCTCGGGCCTGACTCAGGATAACCTGGAAAAGAACAGGCAAGTGTTATTGTACAGGCTGTGATCTGCTGGGTTCATCCAGGATGGATCCCAGCCTATCCAACCTTTTCACCCAGCACTGAAATCCTGTGGGAGGTGCTGCTTTGCACGTGGCCTTTTCTGAACTGAAGACTCTGGCTTGATTTTAGAATCATTAAATTGTTTAGGCTGGAAAAGATCTCTAAGATCATGGAGTCCAACCATTAATCATCTCTTACTGACCCATGCAGGAGGTGAACTCTTCTGCCAAGCTCCAAGCCTTTGAAATCCTGCTAAATATTTCTGGGATGGGTTGACAGAGGACAGGACTCAGATGGATTTATCTGGCACAGTGATATTTCCCCCCCCCGCCACCACTTCCAAAAGAGAAACAGCACCACACAGTTATTCCCCTGCCATATTTACCAAGAGCATGGAGTGAGTGGACAAGGAGCAATGGATTGAAAACTGAGAGCAGGGTTAGATGGGATACGGGGAGGAAATCCTTCCCAGAGAAGCTGTGGCTGCCCCATCCCTGGAAGTGTCCAAGGCCAGGTTGGATGGAGCTTGGAGCTACGTGGGACAGTAGAAGGTGTCCCTTCCCATGGCAGGGGGTGGCACTGGATGAGCCGAAGATGCCTTCCCACCCAAACCATTCCATGACTCCATGACTGCCCAGCCTCTGGAGCCATCCAAGGGCTACACAAGGAGCAGCCTTACCAGGATGGCCACGAAGCTGACGAGGAAGGAGATGAGGAAGACGCCGATGCCGTAGAAATGCATCGCGCGGCAAACGGAGCCGCTCAGGCTCTGGGGCTCGCTGGGGGGCTCGGCCATCTCCGTGTGCATCAGGAGACACCTGTGGGACACAGGGCACAGCCTGAGCTCCTGCCCACCCCCAGCAGCCCTGGGGCTGTGCCAGAGGAAGGGAGGAAGCTCACCCGTGCTTCTGGCTGAAGTTCTGGTAGCAATTACTGCTGTTGCCCAGGCAGAACACCGGCACCATGAGGAGGAAAGGGATCAGGCTGAGAGGAGAAAGGAGAGCAGAGTCATGGGTTATTGCACTGCTCTGCTTGGGCACTGCTTGGATTTTCTCCCATCACTACAGAGGACTTTAAAGTTGTTTTTATCAGCTTTACCAGCGTTGGGGCTTTCATTTGTGGGGGCTAATCATTGGTAAAGGGAAACCTTCTGGAAAACCAGATCCAGTTAATAAAGTTATCATTAACCTGGTTGAAAAAAACCCTCTTACTCTGCATTCATGAGGTCACTCTGCTGTTAATGATGAGCTTTACAGCTTTTTTAGTAAACTTCATTTAAAGCAAGTAGGAAGCAGGGATAAGCACACTGCAGTTTACTAAATCCACTCCTCCCAAATCCACACTCTCCCACCAGGGAGAATTAACTCTTACCAAATCCACACCCTCTGCCAGGCAGAATGAAATCTTACCTTGACAAGATCGTTGCTATTCGGCCAACACAACTTGCATAATCTACAACCTGCAAAATCCAAAAATCTTAATTATTTCTGTACAGCCCCTGGTTCACAGGAAGCAGCTTCCAGGGAGCATTTCAGCAGCTGAGGGGGATCTGCCCAGCCTGCTGCTCCTGAACTTCCAGATGGAATATGTGGGATACAAAGTTTGCTGTGCACAGCAAATGTCTGGGGAAGCTGTGTAGGGCAGTGAGGCTGATGGGTTTGTTGGGAAGAGCTGCATAAGGAATGTGCCATCTTGCAGGATTACCTGGGGTATTCCCCAGCCTGGTCATGGCAGTGGTGCTGCCTCCCTGTTTAGGTGTGAGGGAGGAATCAGCTGCAAGGAGAGATTTTGGTCATGGGGCGTGTGTAGTATTTGCTCAGCCTGCAATGCAGGGAGGGTTTTCCTGAGTGTTGTGTCCTTGCCCCTGGGTTCCCAGCCTTTACACCAGTCCCACATCAGTCCCACTCACCTGGGGGGGCACCCTGAAGAGGTTCTGGTTGTATTTCACCTTGAGGTCCATGTACAGGTGCCAGGTGTAGTTGACAGTGTAGAGAAAAGAGGCCACGTAGAATATCTGAGACATAAAACCAGCATTTCAGTCCTGGAATAACAATTCCTGGAGCATGTCTAGTTCCTCCTAAATCCCATGGAACAGAGGCAGGATGATGAACACCTGCCAAAGGTGAGGGTCTGAACACAGGGGCTGTGCTCACATCCAGCTGGGAAGAGCCAGGTTGGAGAGAGGTGCCCACTTGAAAGCACACAAAAGCAGCTTCACTTCGGCCTCAGACAGGAGAACTAATGACAGCAGGATTGTCTTAGAAATAAAAGTCTTTCAGATCTGCTATTTTTTTTGGCTCAGAGCCTGGCAATGAGGGTTTCAGAGGCACTTGGACCTTCTCAATGCTATGTCCATTAGGAAACACAGCACAGATGTGACATTTAGATTTGCTTCTTGCATAATGAGCTCACTACACAGAGAATTCACGGAAACAGAAAACAATTGGATATTTCAAGAGGAATGTGAGGGCAGATATTCTCTGCCCTCAGCCTGAGTTAACATCCCAAAACCCCTTTTCTGCCTCCATGGGAGAAAGGAGAAAAGATAGAGCACACTGAGAGTTTCATAGCCTTTGATTCCAGCTTGAGATGAGTCCAATTATCTAAAACTTCCTATAAACCCCCCCAAATCTTGATCAAATTTGTTTCCAAATCCATGCTTACTCCAGGTTGCCTAATTAGACCATGTACGTGCATACACTGTTTTTGCCACAGGAAACACAAACTTCAGTGGCAAAGAGGAAGGGCTGGACAAGGGAATTTTTTTTTTCTGTGCTTTTGCTATTCTTTGCCAAAAAGATAAGGAGCACAGGTTTGCCACCCTGGTATCATCCACGGCTGGGAAAGTGGTCACTAAACAAACTTGGCCTCCTTCACTGAGGTTGTGAATGCTCTTGGCTGGCTCAAGAGGCTGAGTCCAAGGGCTGCCACAGGAACACTGCAGAGACTTTCCAGCTCATTAAATGAGTTTTAATGAGGGGCTATTGCCCTTTTCCAATTACTTCCAGAGAAGGCCAAAACAGTCCACAAGGATCATTCTCTTGCACTTCAGGACACCTGGGAGAGGCTCATGAAGTGTCAGTGCTGCCTTCTGGAACAGAGACCCAAATGCCACTTGTGAAGGTGCCAGAGGAAGGGAAGGGAATTCTGCTCTCCCCAGCCCCAGCTTTGGGGCTGGGGACAGTCTTGCAGCCCTGCCCATGAGGAGATAAAGCAGAGACACAAGAATCCCTCATTATCCCACTTGTGTGGCTCCCATTGTGCTGCCCAGCATGAGCAGAGCCTGCCAGGACATTATTAGGCCACTGGAACTGAACTGGAAGAACGTGGGGGAGTTGTGCAATTATAACCACAATATCTATTCTGGACTTTATTATTGCAATGCAGGAGGAGGAGAGAACGAGGGACAGCAAAGGGAGCAGTATTTACATTCATATCAATCAAATCTCTGGGGCTGAAAGAGGGAAAATCCAAGAAACAAAGCAATCTCCTCCTTTATGACACAGTTTGGACACTGGGCAGCTCCAACCACTGCAACATCAGCCTGTGGTGACAAATAATGGCAAACAGCCTGAACAAAGCAAAATACTGCCCTGCTCCTAAGGCAGTGCCTTGAGGCATCACAAGGACTCCAGTGTGAGCCTCTCCAAGGGCTGCAAACTCCACTGCTGGGCTGTCCCTGCCTGTCCTCACCTCGGCTTATCCAACATCTTCTGGGTGTTGGTGTGCAGAGAAGCCCCAGGTGTTTGTGAGACACCCAGAAGCACAGTGAGACATTTATTTACTCATTCCATCAGCTTCCAAATCCCTCCTGCTCTGCAGAATCTGCTGGTTCAACCTGTTACTGGCTCCTTCTTACGCACAAGGTGTTCCCACCTCTCAAGGGCACTGCAGGGTGTTGGTGAGGAGGTCCTGCACTGTCACGTGTCCTGGGGAAAGGTTGCTATGGCAAGGGCTCAGTTTGTTTTAATTTCTCCCAGAGCAAACAGCAGCGACAGCTCTTGCCAGGCACAATCCGGCTCTGCCACCCAGCAAGTCCCTGTGCTGTGGGGACTGGTGGTGGCACACAGGAGAGGAGCCAGGGGACACTGGCTGATGTCAGGGTGTGACTTTGCACACCCCACCACAAGCCCTGTCCTGGAAGGACTGGCCCAAGGCCAGCTCTGCCCACCCAGCATGAACACAAAGCTCCCATCTTGTCCCATCCTGTGCTGGTGTCCCTGAGAAGCACAGCCACAGGCTGGAAAAGTGAGGGCAGAAAAGAGCCAGAAATTCAAAGGAGCTGAGAAACTATGGGCATATTTTCCATAGCAAACTTATTTCTGCTCCAGCAGTGCAAATTGCCTTCTCCAGGCCATAAAAACATCACACCAGCTTAAAGAACTGTCCCCCAGGCAAGGTAAACAGCTCAGGAACAGCCTCAGTCCTGCTTGCCCCTTCCACCTTCCAGCTCTGAAAGCCTCTCCCAAGCTCTGCTCATTTTCCCATTTACCATCACCTTGCAAACATCTTTGATGTCATTCTGCATCATTCCCAAGTGGCCAAGTTACCCAAACCTCATTGTTTCTCTCAACATGAACATATTGTGGAGCCAGTAGAGCTGGAGAGACCAGAGATGAGCCTAGAGTGGAACAGCTGCTATCACCACCCTCAGCAACATATCTGTACCCCCAAAAACAGCTGCTGAAACAACCCTGGGCTGCAGGAGCCCATTCCCAGACACAAAACAGCAGGAACAATTCCATCCTGCACCTGCAGCTACTTCCCTGCCCTCTCTGAGGCACATGGAGATCCTTTCCAGCTCTGGATGCTGCTGTTCCATGAGGACATTCAGCTCCCAGTTGTGGGTACCACCACACTCTCAGGGAGCTGCCCGAGCCCACACATCAAGGCTTCCAAAAGCCCCTTGCTCTTCCCAGCCATGTCCTTTAAAAAGGAAATCATTAATTTCAGAGATCCTCATTTATGAACCCCCATCCTGGCCCAAGCTCAGCCAGACCCTGCAGAGATTTTTGAGAGCTGAGATTTCCAAAGCCTGGTGTTAAAATGGGAACTGGGTGAGGCAACAGCAAACTGTCAGGAAAACAGAGCTCACTCACCCTATTCCAACTGCTCCCCAGCACAGGGAATCAGCTGGAAAGCAGCTGAGTCAATGGGACACAGGCTGAGCTGGTGCTGATGGAGGATCCTTGGGAAGAGCAAGAACTGGGATGTTCATGTGAGTAATTTAAGTCTGAGCTCAAGCAAGAATGTGTCTGCTCCTGCCCAGGCTGGGGGGAAGCACAAAGAGGAATAGAAAAGCTGCCATGTGAGAGCACAGAGAGCCATGGGCATGGATCCAATGGGAAAGAGATCGAGTCACACCTGCTCATTTCACACAAGCAACCGCAAAATCTCACCTTCTCTTTTCCTCTCACACACCAGAGGACCCTAAACCCCAGTGTCATTATCTCCCTTTTCCACACAAAGCCAAGAGATCTGCTAAAGCCTGTCTAGAAACAGCCACCACAGCCACACTCTGATCACCAGCGAGGTTAATTATGACAAATTACAAGGTTAATTATGGAATGTGGTGCCAAGGCCACTCACCTGTCCCGTGGCCTGCAGGTTGTAGCAGATGAGGTCTTGCTGGGAGGTGGGTGAGCTGTAGAGCAGGGCCCCAGCCAGCCAGCACATGCCCAGGAACAGATCTGAGAGGCTCAGGTAGAAAAGTGGACGCACCTGGAAAAGGGAAAAGGCTCAGCAGGTGTGAGTGGAGTCACAGCCCTCCCACCCTGCAGCTGCAGGTTTACCCCATTATCAGACATAAAGATATTTGATGCAGCCTTCTAAAGGTTTTTCTGTAGGTGAGGAAAGTTTTTCAGTAGAAAACAGTATCCCACTGCAAAGTTATTTTGAAAGCCTCAGATGAGGGGAAGTGGGGCATAAGTGGCACATTGTGGAGGGATGATTTTACCCTCAAGGAAGCACTGTGACAACATTTCTGAGACCAGCCAATTCATCTGCAGCAAACCCTGAGAGCTTCAATAAAAAAGTCTCCTCTACTTTCACAGCCAAGCGAGTTCAAAGAGAAGTTACCAGATGAAAACTTTTCAGCCTCTACTCCTGAATATCATCCTTGTTTTCAGTCCTTTAAAATTCCTACACCAATTATAATAGAAAGATTAATTATGCTCAGACATCAATCCCAGGTTATCTGCTGTTATCTGAACACTGTCACCCCCCAGCTCTTCTGGTGAGACAACTCTCCTTGCAGGGAAATTCCACATGGATTTGTGCTCTCAGGAGCTAGCTGTTCTAATGCACTCCAACCACCAGTTCTGCCACAGGATCCAAGAGCAGCATCAAAACTTACAGAAAATATCCTAAATACCCATCATGTTACAATTTTGCAGAATGGGACAGGTTGGCAGGGAGAGGAGACATGTTTTAAATAAACTCACATAGAAATCAAACTTTCAGTAAACACAAACCCTTCCTCAGGTCTGGAATGACTTGAAACAAACATTTTTCTATGTGTTCCATGTCATTTCAGCTGGCAACTAAGGTTGGGTTTATTTTACAAGCCAGATTAATTTCCACTGAGAGCCATTAGTCTCTGCTGCATCTTGCTGGAAAGGAGTCACGTCTCCTTTAACAACAGTTTCCAGCCCATTTCCAGTTTGCACACACTGGCCAGGACTGTAAACACTGCAGGAAAACATTTGTGCAAAATTCTGGCCAACATTTTCCTCGTTAGTGAGACAGCAGAGGCTCTGGAAAAGCAGCCTAATTACCTACATTCTTAATTGAAGCCTTTGGTACCTCATTTTCAGCATCCAGAATAGAAAATTGTGGTGTTTTCTTTCCCTACAGAAAATTATAATGCTAAACACAGCATGGAAATGTTTCAGCAGGCTTTGATTTTGTATTTCTTTTCATGGAGTTGAGGTTTTGGTGAGATTTGCCTCAATATTGTCCTGGAAGTAAATGTATACCACCCATCACATTGTGTTATATTTGTTCCCATGTGCAATGAGAGAGCTTAGGAAGATTGATAAGAGTTAAGGTAGATCTGATTGAGCCAGATTTGTCCTTAGGGCATGAAGCAGCACGAGGCATAAAGAACTGGAGTTAATTTTAATTTGATTTCATCTATAAATGCCTTTTTTTAAATCATGCTTTCCTCGCTGGTGCAGAAATGGAGCCCTGGCACAACAGGCTGGGGGCAGTGGCCAGTTTGTGATCAAGGCAGGTTAAACCAAACAGCTCTAAAATAAGCAAAGAAGCCACTTTTGCAATCAAACAGGTGACCTCTTTTCTCCAGCACAAGTGCCCTTGGAGCAAGGCACTGCTGGTGGGTCCAGGAGCTGTTTTGGCAGAGACCTGAATAAAGAAGTAGGTGACATAGGGGCAAGTGTGGCTCTGGCTTGCAAAAGGGGAAAGAAAACAACCACTGGTATTTATAAAATAGAGGAAGGGACTGCAAAGATGTAATGATTTACATCCTGGCAGCTCCAGATGCAGCACACACGGGGATTTGGCTCTGTGGCCATGGGCCAGGCACATGCTGAGCTGAAGGTTCTTCCTCAAACCTGTTGAGCTGAGGTTTCTTCCTCAAACCTGTTGAGCTGAGGTTTCTTCCTTGCTTGCCATCATCTCTTCTGAATTATTTACCTCAGGCTGATGAGTTTTATTGACCCCGTAGAGACAGAAAACAAGCTTTAAGAATGCAATATTTGATTTCTGAGGTTGGGGGCAAGGAAGGGAAGTGTTTCTAAGATCCTTCTCCTCCCAGTCTCCAGAGCTGTTTATTTTTAAATGTTTTGCTGTGGGTCTTCATGACTCAGGGAAGAAGCTGTTTGTGGCAAGCTTTGATATGGATCTCTTCCAGCCCCTTTGTTTACAAACTTCCACTTTGGACCCGAGACATGAGACATGAGGACAAGACGATGGGGAAGTTAACGGAGATTTTGTCACTTTTGAAACCCAGCACCAGATCTCCCCTGGCAGCAGAAGAGCCTGGAAGGCTGATGCAAACCAGTCCCTCCAGCTGGCACCCAGCCCTCCTATCCACATTTGCAAAAATAATCTGAGCAGAAACATCTGGACCCTCTGGAGCAGGAAGGGCCCATCGGTGACCTGGAGCCATGTGTGGCTCACGAGCAGCTCCCAAGCCACAGCCCCATCACATGACTGAGAGCAGAAGGGCTCCTGAGTAAGGCAGCCATGGAAGCCAACAGGATGAGGCTGCTGAGTCACACCAGGGCACTGCCAACCCCAGGTCCACATCATTCCAGAGGGGAGGACCCCAGGAAGGAATCCCATCTGGAGCTTTCCAGGTGGTAGGAGGAGGCTTTGATGTGCACCTTGAGCAGCACAAGCTCAAGCAGGTTTTCCATCCCAGCACTAAGGTGAAGTCCCAGCCTTTGTTCTTCCTTGGGAATGCATGGAGATCTCCACAGTTCATTCTGGATGTGCTGGGCAGAGCATTTCCAGGAGGTTGGCTGGGAGCAAGGTCCTGCCTGCTGTAAGTGGGACAGATTTGCCTGCAAACATGGACTCATTCTCCTTCCCACCGTGTCATCCAACAATGTGCCAGTTGCCTGTATTCCTTGCTTCTCCAGGGACAGCTCCATGAATTCCCTGGAAGTCCCATTCTCTGGGCTGCAGATCAAACCCACAATGTACAAAGAACATGAAGATGAAGGAAGGACAAATACAGCTGCTGCCAGCTCCACTGACTTTCTGCGTGGTCCACAGGCCAGTTTGAGCCTGCAAACCCTGGGCAGCAAATCCCAACTCCACAGGGATCAGCTTGGCTCACTGTCCCCAGGAAGTCCTGGACACA
The DNA here is from genome assembly GCA_013399835.1 of Leptocoma aspasia. NCBI lineage: Eukaryota > Metazoa > Chordata > Aves > Passeriformes > Nectariniidae > Leptocoma > Leptocoma aspasia. The sequence continues at coordinate 373,351 of VXAX01007279.1, forward strand.
TAGAGGGACTGTGTGTGGACATCCAAGCCTGGCAGGATAGGATGGAGGCTATGGGGTCAGTTTTAGTAGCACACCTGCCCAGAGAAACTCCTCAGAGACAATCAAAACCCAACACCTGTAAAAGCATTTCCACAGGGGCAATTGACACTTCAGCAGCTTTGTGCACAACTCCTCAGCCCCTCAAGGAGCTTAGCCCTACTGAGGAGGGCATGCTAATAAATCCCTGCTCCCAGGAATGACTGGAGGACTTTCCTGGAGCAGCAGAAAACACATGACTAAGGAACCTGCTTCTCCCTGCAGAAGCACAGGTTCAAGGTCAGTCCTTTCACCTCCTACCAAGACAAAGAGCCCAATTCTTAGCAAGTCCTTTGCCTCCCAGCTATTAAACAAGGTTTAACCACATAACCCTGAGACCTGCAGCTGCTCCTAGGAGAGGGTCTGTGCTACAGGTGTGGCCCACCTGCAGGGACTGACACCACGGCTTAGGGAGGGAGAAGGAAGCTCAGACCTTACCTCGGGGGACCGCACTGCGTTTTGGAAGACGGCGTAGGCAATAATTGAGCTGGAACCTACAACGCTGAGAAAACAAAGCACAGGTTGGAACAGGAGCGCGTCTGCCTCGCTGGGAGACGCGAGTTCTCTTTTTTTGCTTTTCTGGGTAAAATCATCTTGGCGACAGTAACTCCATGGGCAGCGTGTCGTACCTGAGCATGGCCATGGTGAACTGGATCCACTGGAGCGCAGAGTAGACCTGGGGAGAAGGACAGGAGGGACCTCAGGTGACACAGCCCCAGGCGCGGCAGGAGCGCCCGGGGACCGCAGGGTCCTGGGAGGAGCGGGGACCGGGGACCGGGAGCCGGGGGAGGAACGACAAGGACCGAGGATCGGAGTAGGAGCGGTCAGCGTGGACCTGGGAAGGTGGACTGGCGGGTCCCGGAGAAGAGCGGACAGCACGGACCGGGGACAGGGACCGGGGACAGGGACCAGGGACCGCGGAGTCCCGGGGAGGGCCAGCACGGAGCAGGGTCCCGAAGAGGAATAAGCAGCACGGACCGGGGACAGCGGCCGGGGGAGGATCGTGCAACGCTGCCGGTGCCGCCGGGCACGGAGCGGGGCGCAGGGCTGGGGAAGGACCGTGAGGGGATGGAGAAGAGACAGCGAGGTCCCGGAGAGGGGGCAGCCGCTGTCCCTAGGGGTCCCGGTGCCGGCGGGGCTCGCTCACCTCCTGCCAGCCCCCATCCAGCCGGTCCGCCTCCGCCGGCAGGGCCATGGGTACCGCTGCCGCCGCCGCACCGCTCCGGGGCTGCGGGCACCGCCCGCGCTCCGCCCCGGGGCCGCACCGCGCCCGGCCTCCGCCGGCGGGGCCGACTGCGGGGAGCGCTGGGTCGCAGAGAGGGGTTGAGGGGGCAGGAGCCCTGGGCAAACAGCGGGATTGGCGTCCCGGGGACCGGCGTCCCGCGCATCCCTCCGGGGGCAGAACCGGCCGAGCCCCGGTGGGCGGGCTCGCTCCGGTCACCGCCGCCCCGGGCTCCCCTCACGGAGCCGCCCTGAGGCGCCCCGCGGAGCCTCGGCCCCGCCCCCTCCGTGACGTCACCAGCGCCCGGGGGCGGGAAGGTGCTTCGAGGCGCGCGCGGGCAGCGGCGGCTCTGAGGGGGCGCGCGGGGGCTGCTCCCCTCAGGGAGCCCGGGCGCGGCTCCCGCGGAGTCCCGGGGGCTGCTCCCCTCAGGGAGCCCGGGCACGGCTCCTGCAGTCCCGCAGGGTGCTCCCCTCAGAGAGCCCAGGGACTGCTCCATTCACAGACCCAGGGCACTGTCCCCTCAAGTGCTGATCCTATCAGGAGCTGCTCCCTTCGGAGTCCCGGGGAATAGTTCCCTCAGTGTTTCGAGAATGGCTCCCCTCAGGGTCTCCGGGGCTCAGCTAGGTGGGACATATCTCCACACAGCCCTCCCAAGGACTGCCCGCCCTGCCGGGCTCCTTCCTCTGCTGCTCCTGAGGGGAGAGCGCTGGGCTGAGGGACACCCTCGTCTCCCCTCACCTCACTTGCAGCTGGCATCATCTGGCTGAGCAGTCAGAGCCTCCCCTCTGATCACGAAATCGGCAGTATTTTCCCTATAAAGTGGTTTAAGAAGCAGCTCTTAAGTGGATTTTTTTTATTATAGCATTATTAATACATTTTATCTCGCAGCAACATCTCCTCCTTGTACCCACCCCAAGATTCAAAAGGCAGCAAAGCTCCCACAGGAATCAGTTTTGTTTAAAGCATACTTTTAAGGTAAAACTCACAGGTGTTTATCTTTTCAACTCTGTCACCCTGACCAGGGCTTCAGCATCTTCCAGAGGCATCCGAATTCCACAGAGTGTGAACTGCACAGTTTTGAGGACTGACCTGGTCCTTGGGCCAGGCATCTCCTTTTAAATAACACAGATGAGACTTCTAAGGACACAAATACTACTTCCTCTTACAAGACCTCATTTTCAAATACTTAGAACTACCAAACACTGATGAGGCTTTAGTTTGACAGTGTCAATTGCTTCTGGAGGCTAGAAAAACATTTTGTTCATGAAGCTTGGACAGGTAAAACACCTCTTCAGCTGTAAGAAAACTCATTCAAATTTACCTCTGAAAACCTGATTTTTTGCACATACTGGTGAGACTGAGTGTAATAGCACCTCAAGGAGACTCTGCCCTTGCTCAGAACTCACTTCACTCACTGTGTCAGGGTATCACAAAGGATTTCGGGAGAACATTTGATGAAATGGCTGCTCTGGACAGAAAATGAGGGGCAAGCTGTGAGCTGTCTTCACTGCCAGCATTTGGCTGATAGCCAAACCAAACAGGGACAGAAGCCATGGAAGGAGAAGGCAGAAAAAGGAAGCTCTGAGTCTCTTAGTCAACAACAGGTAAGAACAAGACTTAGAGCCCAAGTGGGACAACACAAGGCGTGTGAGGGGTGGATTAACAAGCATAAAACCCAAGGATATTACGGACAGGGAAAGGTGGGGATGCAGAGGGCACCCAATCTGTACCTTTTCCAGCATGGAAGAGGGAATGAGAGACTGAATTTTGTTATTTGTTAGCCAGGGAACAGCTGGAAAAACCACCAGGAATGAGCTTTTGGCCAATCTAGAGCTTTTTTTTTTTGTTGTCTGCTTTCACAGTTATTGGATATGTTATTGGATAGTATTACACAATACTGGAGTCTTGCTCTTAGATGATTTTTCCAACATTTAGAATAGTGTGTTTTTAAGGAATGTCTTCCTCTTGATCTTCTAAACTGAGAATCCCAGAAGGAAATCTGCTGCCCTCTTGAAGTCAGCGGGAAGTTTGCTTGCATTAAGGAGAACTGGTTAGGACTCTTGACAATGTTTCACAGCTTGTAGAGAGTTCTCCAACACATCAGAGCTCATCTTTTTCACTATTCTTCTTCAGGAAAGAAGCAAGGATGTTGAGGCTTTTCTGGAGCTCCTCCTTCTTTCCATCACTCATCTTGTTCTTCTCGATCAGCTTCGTGATTCGGACGACTTCGTTAGCAGCAAACTCCTCTCCCTGCTCCAGGATCTTGCTCATAATTTTCAAGTATTGCTCTGCTGACTTCTTCTCGGTTTCTTTTGCTTTTCCTAAATTCTCCTGCCCCTTTTTCAGGAGGGCCTGGCGAGCAGATTTCTCTGTGGTGCTCACAAATTTGCTGGCCAGCACATCATACTCCTTCAGGCAGCCTGGCATCCCCAGGTAGATGCCATTACTCTTCAGCCAGCGCTGAATAGCCCCAGCCTTGATTTCACCACTATAAAGTAAAGGATTGTTAAAGTCACCATCCTGGAACAAGTGAAAAACAGGGAACTTTTCCTTGTCCAGTTTGTACTTCTCTCCCAGCTCAGTGTTCAGTTTATCACCGTAATCTGTCAAGGGACAACGAAACACAGAAAAGCACAGTTAATCAAAAATTAAATTAGGATTCCCTCCCACACAAATATTTGTAGGCAGTGCTTCAACATGTCCTAACAACCTGTTTGCCAGGAAATCACAGAGCCATGGAAATATCCTGAGCTGGAAAGGACCCACAAGGATCACTGAATCCAACTTCCAGCCCTGCTCAGGACACCCCAAAATGCCAGAGGGTGTGTGAGATGTGCCTGAGAGCACTGCCCAAATACCCCCTGAGCTCTGGCAGCCTCTCCATTCTCTGGGGAGCCTGGTCCAAGGAAATGCCACACACTGAAATAAAAATACCTCATAAAATCATTCGTGCAAGGCAAACATTCAGTGGGTTTTCCAAAGAAAAAGACTGTAATCGTGTTTTGCTGTCACTGTGAGAGTGTAAGACATTGGCAGGACCTTTTGTATAAAGCCTGTCCTCCTTATGGGAAATCAATACCCTTTTTCCTCTTATTTTCCTCTATCCATTGATTTTATCTGATTTTACAGTTAAATAAGAGTTTTTCCTGTCTGTGTACAGAGAATGATTTGGTTCTGACAGCACGCCAAGCTACAAGACGTTTACTCACCTTACATAAATTATATTTATTCTTGAGGACAGAAAACAAAGACATTTCAAATATGCTACTTAGAGTATTCCACATATGTTTAGAAATACCAGACTGGGTAAAACTTCACAGTTTGATAATTAAGCCTAAATTCTTAATTCTACCTACAAAGCCAGAGCATGTCAGGTGACAGTGATCTATTCTTCACTCTTTTTCTCTTAAATCCAGCCACAATCACATCGAGTTAGAGCAGCCACAGTGCAACAACCCCTTGCTGTGCTGCCCCAGGGTTGGCTGCATGGAATTAATCACATTAAATATTCCTCGTCTGACCAGGATTGTGGCTAAAACGTGATTCTTGTAAGGTCTGTTCCCTGCATGTGGGACAAAAAGGTTTCTCTCAGCAAAGAAGGGGGGAAAAAAAAAGGCAAGAATTGCTGGGGATGAGGAGGTGGCAGCAGTTGAGCAGCGTGGGCTGACTCCTCATTACCTAGCCCAGATGGATAAGCAGCTCTCCCACGCACAGCCAGGCTCAGCCAGGGCAGGAGCTCCAGTCTCACATCACCCCCCACCCCCAGAACTGCCTCAGACCCTGCAGAAATCACACTGACATGTATCCCCTCCTCGCCAGCCCACACTGTTTGTGTGTACTCAGAGTTCCTCACCTGATATTCCCACTTCAGCCACCAGCAGATCCTCACTGGAGCCTGAGCTCTCTGCCAGCTTTTTAAACTCATCTTGTTTCTCACCATAGGGATATTGTGTGTCAAACTTCACAAGGACAAACTTGTGCTTTGGAATAACCTAAAACAAGAAAAAAAAAAGGGGAAAAGACAAGACAAAACTTGATCATTTCAGATCTGAGTAATCTACAAGTCACCAAAAGTTGCTTTTGCTTGTCCTTTTTTTTTCCTGTGCAATGGGGAGATGCAGAGGAGAATGGAAATTTTATATAATTATGGCCTTTCAGAAATGACTCACTGTCGTGTGGAGGGAAGACTGAGCTTTGGGTGTCTGTATTCCTGCACCAGATGATAAAGATAGTACATGGTAGGTTTGGGGGATCTGATAATGCCTTTAATTATAAGATTTGCTTATTGTAAGCAATCTGATTGGCATCTTGGAAGAAGATCAGCTAGAACATCTTCCAGTGGGACATGAAGAGAGACAGGAGAGAGGCCAAATGTACTGTCACTCTGAGAGTGTCCCAGCGTGAGAGCTGCACTTTTGGCTAGGAGGAGATGCTGGAGGTGCTGGAGGTGTTGTACTGGTTCAGGAAATGGTGAATTCACACTTTGATTGATTCCTCTTCACTTCAACCTTGGTCTGCTCAGATGACGCCTTTTCCAATTACCTTAGCAATGGAATCTGTCACCCCTTGAGGGATTTTCCCCTCCCTGCAGTACAAGACCTTGCAAAATCTTTTTGTTCTAGCGAACAGGTTGAGGTTGCACCACAGCTCCCCACCTACACAGCGCTTGGCCAGCCCTGCTCAGGCACCGCACATCTGTATGCACAGCTGGCTGCAGGCTCCGTCTGGGCCTGCCGAGCAGTCAGTGTCCCGGTGAGGAGCGCACAAGGCCCTGGGAAGATGCCTTCCTTTCAAAGTGATTTAGTGGAGGGGGAAAAAAAAACGGTGGGAAAAAAAGCGCCTGTTGCTATTTGATGAACGAGTGAAACCACCCAAGCAGCGCGCCCTCACGGCCCCAACTCTACCCCTGCACGGTCCTGCCCTCCCTCAGCGGCACAGACAGCACAGCCCCGGCCCCGAGCGNCCGGCAGGCCCGCCAGCGCCCGCCGCGCCGTACCTTGTAGAAGGTGATGGTGTCGAGCGGCACGGAGCCCTTGGTGTGCAGCGTGCTGCCGCCGGGCAGCACCAGGCCGAGCAGGCAGAGCAGCACCGAGCCGGCGGCAGCCGCCGCAGCCATGGCGGAGCGCAGAGGGAGCGGAGCTGCCGGGCCACGTGACGGCGCGACTGCCGCCGCCGGGGGCTCGCCTCGCCCCGCCCCGCCGCCCGGAGCCACCGGGGGAGCGGCAGCGCTCGGGGGCGGGTGGGGGCTCCCGCGCTGTGCGGGGAACGGGCAGCGCGCACGGGAGCTCCGGGACAGCACCGCGGCTGGTGCCGGTGAAATAAGGACAGGAGAACGGCTTCAGCAGCAACTGCAGAGCAGCGAAGGGACAGGAGGCAGGATCGGGCCGTGCGGTGCACGTTTCTGTCCAGGTGGGCACTGCCACAGCCCTCTCAAGCAGGTTTTTGTGCTGCCAGGGGAGATTTCATGCGCTGCCAGTCCGCACTTGGACACAACCTGTCGTTATCATAGAAAGACTAGATGAAAAGCAAGCAAGCAATGCATAAAGAGCAGACTGACAGCTCATCAAGTAAAAGCACTGACCTATCCACACTCCCTCCCCCAGCAGACATCATTCTGCACCTAATCCCCAGCTGGAAAACAATGTGCATTTTCCCTCTTTTTCCATCCTTCCTCTTTGCAGGGTCTGCTTGTTCTGCACCAGCATAATCCGGCTTCACCACGGAGCTTACAAAGACAGTGCAGACAAGCACTTTGATCACATCCAGACCATCCAGGCAGAAAAAATGAGGCAGCAATACTCATTTGTAACGAAACTGACTTTTATATAAATTATAAACCCATCCAGTTTAAAGCAGTTCAGTTGCAGCTGTGTCACTTAAGTCCGTAGAAGGCTGAGGCGTACATATCTCCTACAGTCATAAATTAACAATAATCAAGGAAGAGAAAGTTCAGATAAGGCTGCAAATACAAACAAAAAAATCCTTAAATTTACTAGCCGTTAAAATAAAGTCATGATTATCAAGGATTGCAAAATATAAATGCAATTTTTGAACAGTTAAAAAGTACAAAAATTATGGACAACACAAACAAGCATTGTACAGTTTGTCCTGTGTGTAGACAAAGCAGGGTAGGAGATTTCCAACCTTTATCTACATCAGACATTGATTTTAAACCGAGAGGAGTTGAGGAAATCTGTAAAAGGATCGTGGCTCATGATCCCAGTAGTATAAAAGCAGTATTTTTTCAGTCTGTAAACAGTAGTCTTGGTAGCTTCTTCTAGGTATGTTTTTCAATTCATCACCCAAAGAAAATCCGAAACAAAAACAAATCCTAAGAATGGAAAAAAGGGGAACAGCAGCAATGGGTTATAGCTTGAATTTCTTAGCAGGTCTCTGTGGGACATATTCTGGAGGGGAAATGCTCTTTAGTAAGAAATATATAATATATTTAACTGTACACAATTTATAGGGGGAGAGAAATTCTCCCTCAACCAAGCCCCCAGTCAGTCAGTATGGAGTAATTTTTGTACAGTTTCCTCCTAGAGAAACTACACCTTGGGAAGAGACAGCCTCTGCTTTTAGAAACCACTGAGTAACCCAAAAGTTGTGTGTTTGACAAGGTTGTCATTCCCAGTGTCTGGAAGTGGAAAGAGAAGAGCAGCTGGCACTGAGAACAGTCAGTATTCCCTGTGCTGGAAGTGAGTGAGCCATTGTTCCATCCAGCCCCTACCTCAGATGACACAAGTCCCCCCCACAGTTTCAGTTCTGCTTTCAAGGGATGCAGGAAACCTTTTTTTTAACCCAGCTTCTGCTTTCAGGCACACAGGAGGATTTTAAACGCTTGGATCTCCTTATCTTAAATCTTACTCACATTTTCACCATTGCTTATTGATACAACTTTAAAAGTTCAACTTGATGTAGCAGCAGTGGAAGGAAACTCCAGCCTGGATCAGCCCTGGGACTGTCCCCTGTGTCACCTTTGCTGGTGTTTGTGCAAAGCCCTCTGGAATCAGGGGAGGGGACAGGGACAGCAGCAGTGCCACTGTGCCCCCTGACTGAGGACAGTGCCTGTTTCTGGCTCAGGGCTGCTCTCAACTGCCCCACCTCAGCACTGGGGTGGTTTTCACTCACCCTACACACCTGACAGCAGCACCTTCAGTCACCAGCCTTGCTTTAATTCAAGGAGCACATCCTTCTTTCAAAAATGATATTTCTATACAACATGACAGTTCTGTTTGTTTCTTTTTTTTCTTTTCTTCAGTAAAAGTATTACTATAAAACAGACTTAACACATTTTGGTATTCCTCCAGCCCAGAGCACTTACCAGACATTGTGATTCAACCATCAGGACATCCTTTACAATTTGACAACCTGCAGACATTCTTCTTCTTTCCCTTTCAGGATGGGGCAAAGCCAAACTAAATCCAGCAAGAGCAGCTATGGGACTTTTTTTTTTTTTTAATACAGGGGATTTATTAAAAAAATACTCTCATCAACATTCTAGCATTACTAACAAAACAGAGGAGATGACAAAGGCAGTCAAGCTCTCTTCAAACTTTAAATCTAGACTCGGATACCTGTGGCTCTAAACCAGGAGATGAGGAATCTGTTGGGTCTGACCTGCCCCTTGTATTGCAGGTCCATGAACTTTTTTTTTTTGCCTATCACTTTTAGGCTGCATTGCTCTTTGGACATGAAAAAACCCAGCAGAAATGCAGATTCTGTGGGAGCAGATGATATGGTCACACTTTCTAACAGAAAAGTGCTTGGATAATCAAAGTTCAACTGCAAAAAGCAAGCACACAGGTACAAACAGGATCTCAGCCTCAGACCACAGCGGAAGTAAAAGCTACCTCTGCCAACTTAAAACCAAAGCCAATAGGATTCCATTTCTATTAAAATATTGAAGTCTTAAAGTTTCAGTAATCTAAATACACTTTTTAAAAGTCATGACGTTGCTGTTTGACATTAAACTGACATGATACCAGCGCAGTGGCACACTTCACTGCAGCCATTATTTACAAGGTCTTTCTTTTTATCTTTTTTTTTTGCTGAAATATCCATTCCCATCTCTCTCTCTCTGAAGTTTGCTCCTCATCACATTTACAGTTTTCCCGAGTTGTGCACAGACACCTCCTCCCTCCCTCTCTCTCCTGGAGGATCCTGCCCCAGCTCTGGATGATTCCCAGCCCACCACGGAGGCCTCACCTCTCCCTGATGGGCCAATACATGGAATTCTGTCAGCAGGACCAGGTGGTTTGCAGACAAAACAGGCAGCTCCAAGCCAGGCTAAGTTCATCAGAGGCAGCTGAACGTGGACATCTACAATTCCTGCATTTCTAAGGCAAGGACCATACAAAAATTATGAACACTGTATGGTGATGAAAATATCCTTGGAGATAGATGCTTTACACTGGATTGCTATTGCTGCTTCTAAAGACCATCTCCAGTTGGTTCTAGAGATCAAAAGGGAAGAAAGTGAATTTTCTCCTGTTGCAATATGCTTATGAACATGTATAAAAAGTGGTCAAACCCCAGGAAGGGTCCCTGCTTCTTTTATGTACAATAATTTAAATCAGCTCAATACATCTGTAATACCTAAAAAAACTGTTTCATGATTTTAAGTCCTTCATGCATTATGAGGAAGTTCTGGATTAAAGTGATGGTAGAGTGGATGTTGCTTCTGTCTGGGACTCTGGTGTCACTCCCCTGTGGAGTCTGTCAGGGATGCATTGCTCAAATCTTTAGTTTTTTAATGGTATCAAGTCTCTTTTTCAGCAGCTCTCCAATTTCCTGAACTGAGTGATGGTAACTGCTCTGGACCTTCCCTTGCACAGTCTTTGTAAACTTTTTTTCTTCCTGCAAAGTGCAAAAGAGAAATCACTCACTCCACAGCAACTGTTTAAATCCCCCTTTTAAACTTTCTCCAACATCTCAAACACCAAAAGGAAATTCCTGAGGACCGTGGTGTTTGCACAGGGAATCTCTTACCTGTAAAAGCAGAGTGTCCTTGAGGGACAGCTCTTCAAGTTTTAGTGCAGTCAGAATGATTTCAAGCCCTTTGATATGATCTATTACATTGGAAGTTAATGTCTGGAGTTCAGTTACATAATCCAGGAAATGGGTAAATACAGGTGGCTACAAAAACAAACACAGGTCTTGAATTTATAAACACATATTAATTTCCATTTTATATAATTCACTTTGTAATATATAATTCTCCCCACCAGTGCTAAGCCATAATTTAGCTACCCAGATAAACACTCCCAGCTGACAAGTTTACTGTGGTGCATTCCAGGCAGGAAGGTCAATGACACTCTAAACTGTATTTCTCATTAAAAAACTGTCACATGATGTCACAGATATGACATGCCACTGAATTTAAACAGCAGAAATTAGCCCCAAGTAACCATTACCCACATCAACCTCCACAAGTTTATGAAAACCAGTTCATGTTATCTATCTTGACTTTTCTTTCAGTTAAAATAAATAAGCTGTGATTGGGGGTGGGGGAAGAGAGAAAGAAATATTGTTTGTACCATTGCTACACTGCTTTCTTTTTTTTTCTTCTTCTTTTTTTGCAGGTTGGATTTAAAAGGTCGGAGGACACTGTCACAGTAACTTGATACCCACAGGGCAATGGAGATCGTCTGGAAGAAAGGTTAAAATATGTTCTGAGTTGCATTTACAGGAGGTTCTCAACTCATTTTAGTGTTCCTGGTAAAACTCAGCATGATTAAAATAAGCAACAAAATCCCTCATGAGTTCCCATGATTGTCTGAGATCAAACTTTCACTGTGTTTCAGTCCCAACATTTCTACCCCACAGCACTCCCAAATTTCTAGTTTCCAAAGGAAAAAAAATACCTCAACAAAGAAGACTAAGTTTTCTAACAGGTTTGGATGAGTTTTCAAGGTGCCATCTCTGACTTCAATCAAATCACCTTTACATTTATTGAACAAGTCTGAAAAGAAAAAAGGAAATCCTTACTTGAGGATGAAGTAGATCATCTTAAATGTGCATTTTCTGTACACCAGGTATCTGAGTGTAGTGTGCAGAACTGTCAGGGCACTGACCACTGAGATAACGAGTCCTCTCCATCTCCTCTGAGTTCTGGCTCATTACAAACATTTCCACACCCCTGATGAGCCCCCCTGACCCAAGCACGAGAAGGAGCTGCCCAGGCTGGGAGATAAATGCACTGAAGGGCACAGCACGTTCTGAGCATGCAGCAGCTTCAGCACACAAGCCAAGGGCAATCCCAGCCTTGTTCTCAAGCTTTCACAGGGTCTGCAGAGGCACCACCACAGCCCATCCCTGCAGACACTCCACAGCCATCTTCAGACAGCCAGGAAGCTCTGCCTCAGTGTCTGTTCTTGAGTTACCATTTACCTGTCAGTCGTTCTACTAAAGACTTGAAACTATTCCCTATTCTTTCCTGGATTTCTGCTGAATCTTCTGAAAAAAAAAAAAAAAAGAAATAAAAAATTATAAGCTACAAACTTCTGTTATTTTCTCCTTCCAGAAACTCAAGAGGCGTTCAAATGCAATTTAGTGTCAGTACGCAAAAGTAAATGCAACTGCTTTCAAAGAGGAGCCAGTATTACAGCACCATATACTGTAGAAAAATGAAGACTTACATAAAACATTAAATGAAGGCACTGACTCTCAGATAATTTAGTTTCAGACAGAAAATTAACACACAAGTAACAGTTTTGAGTCCACATCCTCCAACGCCCAGCAGTTTTCAGACTAAACAGAGACATGTGGCTCCCTCCCACCACACACCATGGCAATGTGGTCAAACCCCTGCCCCAAACACTTACCTAAGCCATTGGTATCTAGTTCATAAATATCACTAACAAGATAAAACAAGCTAGTCTGGCACTGACAGCTGCCATTGCTGAAGAAGCCAGCCATTCGGGTAGGAGGAGGGCCAAGGACAGGATACTAGGCAAGAAGCAAAGAAAAAGATAAAGGTGTTGCAGCTTTTCCTCGTCCCACCCAGTGCCTGGCACATCTCCCAGTCAGTCACACACCACAAACCCAGGGGCAGTTAAGTGCACTCTGCAGCCTGCACGATGCATTCATGATCAACATTTGGGGAGAGCTTTTGCCTTACTGGTACCTGGACTTTTTGTTCTAGAAACTTCTTCCCTGAATCCACCGCCGCTTCCAGCTGCTGCAGCAGGGCTCGGATCGTGTCAATCTTGGATGAGACACCGTTCTCTGCAGTCTTTTCAGAGTTCTTTGGTTGGATGGTGTGACCAAGAGTTGGGAGTCCACTGACCAGCCTCAACGTTAAAGACCGGATTCGCAGCCACAGGGTTTCCTCCTCCAGGGAGAGCTTCCGATGTTCCTCAGAAATGTCCCTAGAGAAAGGCACCAAAGCTCTTCAGGCAGATGCTCCAGGCACAAAAGCCTACCCAAAGCTCCCCAATTCTGTATGATGAGGAAGGAGTGGTCAGAAATTCAGAAAAATTAATATCTAAAAGGGCAGCACTGCGAGATGTGGTGGGTGGTGCTTACGTCAGGCAGCCCAAGGAACACTGAAATATGGGAATTGCCCTGGAAGGAATTTCCTCACTATGTGTGAGTTGAGGATATTTCTACTCACCTGTCTTTTGGATCCCAGCTAAACAAGACTGTCAGGTCTCTGTTGTCACGCAGATCTTTCCATGGAATGTCATCCTCCTCTGGGCTCAGACTCATGGACTTTATACTTTCTTCTAAACTGGTTGATCTGTAAGTAAGAACAAGCAGCATTAAACCAAACATCTGATCACTGCAAAGGGAAAACAGCTCACTATCAGACCATGTCCTGTGCACTGCTCAGCTCTCCCCTCTGTCAGGAGTGTGACACACAGAGCACTAACAAGGACATGAAGGGACAGCAAATTATAATCACAGAATCCCAAAAGTTAGAAAAGTCCTTCAAGATCACCATGTCCAACCACCAATGCAGCACCACCACCACAATCACCACTAAACCATGGCCTCAGAGCTCTTTCACATGTTTTCTGAACACCTCCAGGCACGGTGACTCCACTGCTTCCCTGAGCAGCCCATTCCAACACCTGACAACCCTTTCCACAAAGGAATTTTTTTTAAACCTCCTCGGTGCAACCCAAGACCATTAAAAGCAGAACAAAGCTTTAGGGGCAGAGCTGCAGCTCTGAAGTTTCTGCAGGTGCAACTCCCCAAGGGCCCCTCTTGGCCCACTCCCAGTTTTCCCATGCCAGGAGTTGTACTCACATATTTGCTTCAAGTAAGAGGTCCAAGAGCATCCGCTCGGTGCGAACCTGCGCGAAGTGAAGGGAAGAGTTCAGCCTGTTCCTGAAGGCGATGAATTCCGGGATCTTCTCAAACGCCCCGTACTTGTAGGCTTGGATGATGTATTCTGAGGTCTGCAACACAACACACACCAGCTCTCCTCAGTGACTTCCCAAATTAGGAACAACCTAACAAGGTCACTGCCAAGGAGCTGCATTTCTGTGGTTGGATGAGCCCAGAGGTGCAGGGCCTGGCAGATCCTCAGTGCCTGGGAGGAGTTTGTGCTTCTGCTTCTCCAAGTCACCCAAGCAGTTTTGCTACTTTAAACTGGAAATGCCCAGATGGCTCCATGGGCAGTGAGGTTTAACAACCAAACCAACATTAAACATCACCTTGTCACCACAATGAAAAATACTTCACAGGGAAGAGATGCTTTTGGAAGTTTTTCCTTCGTTTTCCTTTTAGACGCGTGATTCAAATCATTTAATCATCACTTCATTGTGAGAAATAATTCCAGGCAAAAGAAATATAGCCCAGATTTTCTGGAACTGACTTGGATGTGCATCACATATCACCACAATGGAGATTAAAAAATAAAATTACTCAGACATTTTTTGTTTCTCTTTTTTATTAGAGTTTTAAATACAGTTCACACAGTGTGTACATGGCACAACACAAACACCAAAGGAATCTCTCAGGGTCCATGAAATATTTTGCTTTCCCTCTGATGAAATGCAGCAATACAAGGCAGGCAGCCAATATTTCACTTCAGTCCAAGCAGTCTCCAAAAAACGAGATTTTTACAATGAAGGAGCCCCAGACAAGCAGTGTTTTAATGAAAATGTCTAACTGTAGACACAGAGTGAACTATTTCTGCTCCCAGCCATGAGTGATAGCTGAGTTTTTACATCAGAATTACTCCACAACTGAGAAATTCTGGCAAATCAACTATTTTCTTCTGAACAAGGTTATGAACTGCACTGAAGATGAAAGGCACCAAAAAAGGCTTCTGCTTAACTGAATTCTATATGGTCCTAACAGACTCAACCTGTCTGAAGGCTCTGAGAGACCAGAAGGCAACACTCACAGATCCAAAACACCTTTTTTCCCCCTCCAAACCAAAGAATGTCCTCTAGGGAGTTGCCTTTATTTTTTTGCCCCCTAAATGATTTGATTATTTGCACTGAATGAAAAAATATGCCAAATATTCAACAACATACCCTCTGATCAACAGCCTTGCAGAGGTGACTGTCAGGGACTGGGCTATGGGCTCTAATTCAACTGCATCCACGTGGTTTTTAAATCCCCCCAGGACACGTTGGAGTGGTTTGCCTGCAGTATCTGGAGAGATTAAAGATGGATGGACACAAGAAAATTAGAGAGATTACTGGTGATTCTGCATAGCTGAAGGAGGACTATCTGGAGGAGGATAAAGTTGCCTTTTTAGTTTTGGCCAAATATAGCAATGCTGCCTTCTCTCTCCTCCCTGTCCTTGGCATCCTCTCCCAGAGCAGGACTAGTGGCAGGATTGCACAGCATCCTACAGGGCTGTTACTCATGGGATCACTCTGACACAGGATTCACGTCAGGCTGGGAAGTTCAGCAAGTCAGGAGAATGGATTTATCCAAAGCAAGAAGTCTGATTCAGGAGCTCTATTTTTATGCCAGACTTCATTTACATCCCACACTTCCTGCTCCAGGCAGAGTCCCACACACAGCTCTGTGCTATGACATTCCAGCTATCTCAGCATCAACCTAGGGAGGAGCAGGCAGCACCAGAGATCTGTAAAAAGGGAACTTTTAAAGGATAGACCCCTTTTAACATTGCAGATGTGGTTGTGGGCCTTGAGTTGGAGCTGCTCCAAGCACCCTGAGCATAAAGGGACAGCCCCAGCAGAACCACAGCAGCACAGAAACTGGGAGCAGATCCTGACCTTGTGACATGTTTTATGGCAAGGAATCCTGCTTCATCCCCACTCTTGTCACACCATCATCCTCAGGGAACAGCAGCCTGAACTGAGCCTTCACCTCCTGCAATTCCTGGTTGGAAGAACAGCTTTTGAGGCATTTCCCATCAAAAGGATCTTAACAGACAACCACTGGAAGTGTCCACAGCACAGGAGAGATTTGGAGACCTCAGAGCAACATCAGCTCATGGTTCTTTGGCTGCAGCACTGTCTCCAAGATATCATGTGAGTGGTTCCAGAGTCCCATCCTCATCCTGTCACATGAGGAATTCTGTCCTCCTGCTGCACCACCTCTGCCCCTCTTGAAATCCCAACGTTTTGAAGGTGTAGCAGCAAGGCAACACCTTTTTGAGATTTCTGGAACACGAGTTGTGTTTTCCTGCCAGCAGCACCTGGAATGCAGCCACCACCATCCCTGTACAGGCTCTGAGCCACTGGAGACATCCAACTCTTCTCTGCCACAAGCACCTCCATCATTCATGCCACAGAGAATAACCTGCTCCCAAGGGAACCACACCTCAATTACTTCAGATTTTCCATGGAAAGATGATTTCTTGATGCTTTACAACACAGTGTTCCCAAGCACAGGAATCACATCCAGAAGTTTTTTCAGTTCACTTTTCCACTTGGTGCCCAGCAGTTGTGGGTTTCATTCAGACAGTTGGTTCCAGGGATGGTTTTCATTAATCTCCACCAAATGACTTTTAAACAAGACTGAAAAGTTACACCCCAGTAAAAAACAAAAGGTGTCTGGATCCAGGGCTTCACTCCCAAGAATCCAAAGCCTCTTACAAGCAGGAAAAAATGAGCAATTGATGGATGCAGAGCAGAGTGAGCTCCCATCCCACTGAACAATCCATCTGCACCCCTCAGGAAAACCTCTGTGTCAGACACAGCTCACAGGAACTCAGCACCTACAGTCCAGGCACAGGGAAATGGCAATCCTGCACACAGGAACCACCTGGGCTGCCAACAGAGCAAGCTGCTGCTTCTGAGTGATTTCTGTGTGAGAATCTTTACTGCTCAGTACAGACAATTCCTGTGTTTTTATCTATTCCTGGTATAGTGGGAAAGCAAATTGTGTCACTGTAGAGCCTCTGGAGCCAACTTAGCCAGTGGCTGACTGGCAGATTTACAACTGGATTGCACCTTTGTTTCTTAGGAAGTAAAAATAATCATCGTCACCTACCTCTCAACAGAGCCCAGGGTGTAAAATACAAATCCACAGGATATATTCCCACTCCTCAGAATGGGATGGTCCCTTTAAAGTGAACCCCCCACCGTCCACTGTAAACACACAGCTCCAGTGACTGTAACATAAAGGATTCATCATGTGCCATCCCCATCCTGACCCATCATCACTGGCTGCTGTTAACTTTCCTAAATGCCAAATTTGTGACACCAGCACTTATTTCCACATGACATTCCACTTCAATTACTGCATAAAATCACAAACATTAATTTAAAAGCAATCATACCTGTTTTACGAGAAGCATTAAAACTGGCTTTAACAGAAAGGAAGCCGAAGCAAAACCTCATGTAACAGTAACTCACAAATCCTTGTAGTAGAAAATGCAGGTTGAGACAACCTTTACTACAAAGCTGCACCTACTACAGCTCTTTGTTATGCTTTAAACCACTACATTTGCACAAGCCTTGCACA
Organism: Leptocoma aspasia; assembly: GCA_013399835.1. Classification (NCBI taxonomy): domain Eukaryota; kingdom Metazoa; phylum Chordata; class Aves; order Passeriformes; family Nectariniidae; genus Leptocoma; species Leptocoma aspasia. Next base: position 390,551 of record VXAX01007279.1, read on the forward strand.
GGGCTTCTCTAAGACACTCTGCTGTGTTACAAGGTCATGGTGTGTGTCGGGGGAGGGGGGGGTTCTTTCAACTTACATCTTTCTGGTTGGAGTGGAAAAACCTGAGTGCAAAGTTGCAGGATTGGGAAGCAGCAGCATAGTGGCCCAGGGAGCCGGCGTAGCGTGTCAGGAGATAACTGCAACAAACAGCACCAGGCAAACGTCAGCCACTGCCCTGGCAAGCAGCTGCCCAGGACACATCTGGACATTTAACAGCATTAACAGCATTTGTGGGCAAGTTCAGGCTTTTAGTGGAATGAACTCTCAATTTTTTAAAAGCAGTATGTCAGGGCTTGGAGTTTTTTCTTCACTTTAAGGGTAGAAGAGCTGCTCAGTGAGAGACCCCCAAACACACCAGCCAAGAGCTTCAGGTGTGTTGGCTTTCACTGGTGCTCCCAAGCTGGAACACCAAGCTCTGACTGGCAGCCAGCCAGCCATTTCATCAATTTCCTTCAGATTAATTAATACTCTAAAAAACCCAACACAGACCAAAATCACATGGGGAAGACACCCTAGAGAAAAGGGGGAGCATGCAGTGGACGTGCCTCCCAAAAATCCCAGAACACTTTTCACAGAATTCACAGAATGTCTAGGTTGGAAGAGACCTTTAAGATCATCGAGTCCAACCCATGCCCCAACTTCTGCACAACAGCACATGAAAATGTGACAATCTGCTGAGCTCTGGGTGGCAGAGGGTGCTGCAGCTGTCAGGATGGGGTCCAGCAGGATGGATTATTCTCAGTATGTACCACCCACCCGATGGTGTCGTGCTGGATGTGCTTGGCGTCCAGGCTGGAGTAGAGCTCCGAGACCGGCTCGAAGGCGCCGAGCCGGCAGTAGATCCGGATGAGCAGCAGCTTAAACTGAGCATTGGAGGGACTGTGAGACAGCCCCTCCTCCAGGAGAGTCAGGCACTGCCACACTGCTGCCTCTTCACCTGGGGACAGACACAGCATGGGCAGGTGTGAGCAGGGACAGGCCCTGGCACAATTCCCTCTTGCCACGTTACACCACGCTCAGAGCGCTGCCAGCGATTCCAAAGTGCAGATGGCCCAAAGTAACAACCTGCTCCAGCACTCCAGCTGCTCCCTGAGGGAATGCTGGGGGAATAATCCCTCCCAGGAAATATCTAACTCACATCTGCACAGAGCACACTGCAGGCAAAGTGACCTCCCTCGATGAATCCTGGGTTGTTTGGGAATTCCAGCTTGCACATTGCAAAAGAGGCAGGAATTCAAGAGCCCACATCCACCTTCCTGCCAGAAACCTGACCATGGATTTACTCAGGTTAGACTAAATCTTCCTTGGGAAAGACAAGGGTGTAACAGAGAACTACATGGAAGGGCAGGAATATATACATGGACACTCAGCACTGGACACTGTGGGATTAAGAGACTAATACAAGGAGCAGGGGTGGAGTACAGGCAAATTTAATTCGGGGAACAGGTCCCAGCAAGTCTAGAAACAAGGGATCCAAAGGGCAAAGTATGTCAAGAAGAGAAAGAAATGCTCTCAAAACACTTCTGGTATCAGAAAGGAGTTGTCAGCAGAACTCATGCAAAGGGAGAGAAAAACGGAATTAATCAGAAAAATTAAATCTGTTTACAGAGATCAGTGAGATTCAGGGCAAACACCAGCTCATCAGAAGGACTCCTGAAATACCCCATATTGCAAAAAAAAACAAACAAAAAACAAAACCAGAAAGTTCCAGGCCTAACATGCCATGCCAGGCACTCACTGGCCACAGGGACACAGTCTCTCTTTCCCAGCCTCCCACAGAGATATTAGAGCAAGGCACAATTTTGGAACATACCTTCCAGCCACAGATCAAGCAGCAGGTGCACTGCAAGCAGGCAGTAATAATCTGAAAACTGTAATTCAGTTTTCAAACAAGATTTCCCTAAAAAGAGAAAAAAACCAGTTTGAACCCTTCAGTTACTAGCAGTGCTGCCAGCTAATCTCACAGTCAAGGCTATTGAGTGGCACCACGATCAGAGAGAGCAGCACGGTTTAATTTATAAAATCAGAATTGTCTTGAAATCCAAACAACTTCACACATCACTGAATGGCCTTTGGGGCACTTCAAACATTGACATCTGCTGGAAGAAGAACTGACTCCCACAGCTGCAAGATTTACAAATTAATAACTCCTGACCACAAATGCATCCTATGCACTTCAGTGAGAAAACCTGGCTTTGCTTAAAAGCACAGGCAATCCTGCAAAGTACAAAGAGACCATCTGAACTACCCTGGAAAGCCTCATTTATCTTTAAGCTACATGGCTGAAAAGAAAAAAATTAAAAGGAACCACAATTCAGGGAAGCTGAAGGGTAGAATCAGAAAGGAGAAAGCCAAGTTTTATCAGCAGTTTTACAGATTTTCCTCACCAAACTCCAACCCGTGGCGGTATCTCAGCATCAGCTCCCGCACCACTGCCAGCTTCTGCTTCTTCTCCATGGCGTGGTAGATCCCCAGCAGCCTGGAGAGCTGCACCACACACAGGTGCTGCTGCAGGGCCTTGATGTCACCTGGCAGAGCCACCTCGTTCTCGGCCGCCGCCGCCAGCGGGATCACGTCCAGCAGCTGCCGGATGAACTGCAAGAGAAACCCCGGTGGCAAAGGCTGCAGGGCTGCACCAAATGGTGAGGAAGCAGCAATTCCCCCCCTCCAATCAAACAAAACAAACCCAAGGTGGAAACATTCACGTTGATGGCACACTGAATCTGTGGTTCAAAAGCAGCCTTTGAGATTTTTTTTGAGTTGCTCGAGGTTTTATTAAGTTTCATCAAACAGACAGAGGGAAGAAAAATCAGAGGCAGGTTTCCAATTCATTGATACACTAGGGAGTTCAAGCACCTGTTAACACTCATGGTAATAAAGAGATGCAGTTAAAATAATTAGTTACTGACAGGCTTCTCAGCACACTTCCACGCAATGGTGGTTTTGCACTGTTACATTTTCCCTCAGCTCTGAAGTAATGTGCAGCACTCAGTGAGGTCATCAACTATGATTAATGACTTCTTTTTGGAATTAAGCTGTAAAAAAAGCAGCTTCTCATTGTTTAGTTTTAATGGGAGACAAAAGACTCCTCACAACACACAGGGCTGGGCAGCAGCTTCTTGCTCTAAAACCCAACATTGTCTGCAAACTTAAGTCTGAGTTAAAGCCAATGAATTTGGTTTTACTACACTTGGTATTGACACAGAAGAACTGCATCAAATGCAAGCCTGAGGCACAAAGCTCAGGAGCAGCACCAAGCACAACACAAACCAATGTCAGTTTTCCCAAAGAAATTGATGAATGCCGTCTTGACAGATCTTTTCAGTTTTAAACTCTGCCAAGCTGAACAAGGTCAACCACATCATTGGCTCTACTGTCCAATTTACACCTCTAGGAAGTCAAGGTTGGTGTCATGACCATTATTTCTGGACTATCTCACATGTCAGTGGCCCAGCAAGATCACCTCTCAGCTACTGAAGTGGAACTCTCATGTCAAAACTCATCAGCACTTCAGCACCACGAAACCTTCTCAGCTCCTCGTGTCCTTGACCAAGCTAAACTGATGCTGCTTCAGGGACAACCAGAAAACCACCCAATACATCAGTTTGACACAATATATATTCCAGAATATATTCAGTAAACCAGCAGCAGTTTTAAGGCCAGACAGAAAATTTTAAAGTCAGAGTCCTGGTTTACCAGCACTGTGACAAAACTGAAGTCTGAACTATTATTAAATATAATTTTTCCACTCCTGGTTTTGAATTTGTTTCCTGGAAAGTTAGGATGAAACCTGTTCAGTGCTTCAGAGTTCCATTACAATGGAATCACCATTTCCAGGACTAGGAGCTCAATATCTTGCTGGCCACATCTCTTGCCAGTGGGCTAAAACCACACCTTTAAACATCAAACATCAGCAACAGCCATCCCTGCCAGAGCCACTGCTCCCATCAGCAGTGGGGCTGTGGGAAGAGCTTGTATTAGGAATCAAAAAATACTTTAATAAACCAAGAGAACCTCACTACCTACACTTTGTTTACCAACATTTTATCCCCAGGCTCTGGCTGATCCCGGATTCTCTGCCCTCCCCAGTGCTGATCCCTGGACACAATGGCTCAGACAAACACTGGGGTGAGTGACAGAATTCTCAGCTGCTGAAGTCACTCCAGGCTGCTCATGACTCTGCACAAATGGGCTTTGCAGAGAAACTCTTTTCCAGAGAGTTGTTTCAGAAAGAGATTCTGGAAAAAACTGCCATAGGTGCCTCCATGACCCTGGACTGGGGTCGATGTGTCCCTTCTTTGGCACTGCCAGAGCCAAGCAAAGCATCTGTGACATCCCTGCATGGGATGAGGAGGCAGCTTCTTCCCATTAAACAGAAACTTTGAGCTCAAAGCACCTTGAAAAATGGGAATAAAAATGCCAAAGGAATACCAGATCTGAGACTCAGCAAGATCAAACTTGGCTTTAAACCTCCAGTAAGAATCCTCTGAATGAAACTTCTCAAGTGTTCAGATATTTCTACAGCACAAAGAGTTCTCTGAATTTCAAGCAGAAAGTAAAAATTTGATGCTTCCAGTATCTTAATATGATCCACAGGTATTTAAGATAAAGGGACCAGAGTGCAAACAACCACTGCAGCTCCTGCCACCACTTCTTGATATTTCCTTACCTTTGTGTACTGGCTGGGTGGGAGGAGATCCACAAACACTTTGAGATCAGTAAAACAGCAGGGCTTGTCCCCAAATTTTTTGAAGTACTGGAACATTAGTTCTTCTGGATCACCTAGGAAAAAGGCCAGGTCACCTTTTTAACATCCTCCAGTAGAAGTGAAATCTGTAAAATCACTATGAGAAATCTCTGTTCATGCTTTTTTCCCCCCTTCAAGATTACAGAGCTATTTAGAAAACAGAGAGCTGCACTACTGCAGATTTTAACAGAGGCTCAAAGTCTCTGGCAACCAGACACATTAAAAAAAAAAGCCCAAGAGCTTCATTCAAGTTCCTTTAGCAGATAAGAGCTCAGCAACCCAGGCAGGCACATGCAGCCTCCACTCATCTCACCACGGCTTCTTTTGGGATGGAAAAGCAAAAGGAATTAGGAAATAGCACAGATGTTGCTCTAACCACATTCCCTTTCATTGATTCCCTAAATGCCATTTCATGATGCAGGTTTTTAAAAAGCAAAACTTGGCCTTGCTGCCATAAAAACTTAAATCAAAACCCACCCAGAGATTCCAGCACTAACAGCAAGACTTTCCACTAAGAATGCAGTGTCAGTGACTGGATGCTCCTAAATCCCTGAGGTCCTTTTGAAAACCTCCCTGCTGGCTTTTCCAAGCCCCGGAGTAGTCTGGAAACACCTGCCTTTCTTCAAAGCTCACCTTCCAACGCTTTTTAAATTCTTTACATACAGAACAACAGCTATCTTTCCTAATGCAAACTGTATTTAACTCAGTGATTTAGCAGGAAGTTTGTGCTCTGTCTCCCTCTCTCCAGAGCTGAACTGCTCACCCAGGAGGGGCTCTTACCCAGTTTGTACTCATCATTGCAGCCCCTGTGTCGCAGGCGCCTGATCAGCTCCAGTTTGGCCAAATAGGGTCCCCGGAGCGGCCGGGAGCTCTTGGACTCCTCTGTGATCCTCTCCTCGATGAAATTCACTGCCTGCTCGATGGAGCAGTGCACCTCCCCTTCCAGAGAGCTGCAACCACACACACAAAAGGTTCTTGGGGAGCTCCCACTGATAACACACTCTCAGACGTGGAAATAATGGATTCTCCAACCCAGTCACCACAGAAAACATGAGCTGGAAGAGTTCTATAATGTACAAACTACTTCCATAAACTATTCCCAGCCTCCAGATAAAAGCAGGGAAAACACACAAAACAAAGTAGGGAAAACACATCATTTGGGCTCTGACATCAAGAAGTCACTCTGATGTTGAATATATGAACCCAAACAATTTGCTGTAGCACAAAGGGAAAACAATTCCACAGCAGAATTCTCAACTTACTGCTCTTCTTCTGCTGGAGGCGTCCAGGATTCATCAATGAGTTGAAACACTGAATCAAAGTAAGTTATATAAAACTGCCAATCATCTGAGCTGAAACAAAAATCAGGCACACAACAAAATTTAGGGAATTGCCAAAACAATTAACAGCTAAAACTACATTTCTTGCCAAAGCTGAATTAAGGAATAACACGTAATCATATTACGGAAAAAACCCAATTGTAATCGTAAAACTGTTTCCCCTTGAAAAGGTCTCACAGAAACACCATCATCCTGAATTTCTGGAAACATTAAGCAAAACCATTTCAATTCAAAAGTGAGGCAAGCTATGAACTGTCCCCCTAAAATTCACACTCCAGTCAGAGCTCAGCAACAACCCCACAAAACGTGTAGGCAGAAGTTTCTCTTCTTTATATTCTCTTCTTATATCTAAGATGAGAGCCAGCTAAATTAAAAAGCAAACACTACATCTCTCCTGACAGTTCTGAGACAGATTTGATCACACTGGAATGTTCTGTCTCCTGATGCATCTGCTCCAAGCATTACATGCATTTCCCACAATCAAGTCCAGCCAAGTGGGAGAAATTTAGATGTAGAAAATGTAATGTAAATCATGGACAGGATGAGAACTGCAAAGTCAGAGCTAGACAATCAGCACAGAATTTAGAAATAAGAAGGTAAACAGCCTTTTATGGCATTAATGTGTTGCTAAATTCTGCCTGAAAAAAGCAGCAACTCCAGTCCTGACCCTGACTCTGTGACCTTCACCATGCCTGGCTTTGGAGTGCAATCTTTGGAAGAGCTTCCTGATATTCTCCTATTTTAACCACAAAAGCCACCAAACAAGGCCATTCCCCAAGAAGCAGGGATTGCTGTTCCATCTATTTTGCAGGACTGCAGGGATCCTCTCTCACTTTTTGAGCAGCAGCCTCCTGGCCAGCGCGTTGCACTCGGGCCACCTGTGCAGCTTCTTGTACATGGCCATGCACTTGTTCTCTCGGCTCTGCAGCTCACTCGTCAGCTTCTCTGCACCAAAAAACAAGGAAAGCTCAGCTCAAACCTGCAAAAACCTTCCTATTCCAGCCCAGCACCAGCCACCAAGTCTAACACAGCAGCAGCCCTCAGAAAGATTTCCCATGGAAACCTCCACATCCCAATTCCAAGTGCATTTTAATCACCAGTTAAACTCGAGATATTGAAGACTTTTCAGTTTTGAAGATGGCAGCTACAACCAAGAACATGATCCAAATTTACCACTGCAAAGCTTAGCCCTGAACAGTGTTTAAATACCATAAACAGAGTAGGTAAAACCAGGTTGCACAAACACCTCCAGAGTTTACAGTGATTAAAACTGGTGATAAGTCAAGCTTCCTAAAATTTTTTTGTGAAGCAGTGGACAAGTCTGAAGCGAAGGGGAACTGCTGTATTCTCCACACAACTCTGATTTATTAAAGAATAAATTACCTCCAAGTTTTCCCCTCACAACATCTAAGGCTTCCTTGTACTTCTCCAAACGTTCCAGGATCATGTAGTACAGTTCCACCTCAAAAGAAAGATTAAACTGCAATGAAATTTGCCAGGAAGATCACACCCAGCTGTGCCAGAAGAGCAAATAGGGGACACCAGGCCTGCAAAGCTATCTTTAGTATCCCAAAGGGTGCAATACTCAAATTTAGGTCTTTTTTTCCATTCTTAGTCCTCAGGTTTTTCTTGGGGCCTCCCAGAGAGCAAAGCACTTCATCAGTCAAATCAAACACCAAAAATTGCCTCAGCCACAGGATCCTGAGGCCCTCCTAACCCCCTGCTTTTGGTTTTCCTTCTGTCCCCTACATTCACATTTAATTCCAAAACATTGTTGATTATTTTAAGTTTTCCAAGGTAATCAAGTTCCTTTAACAGTGCATCCCTTGTCTCAACAAAGCTCAAACCAAGCCTTACTTCAGCCTCAGCTTCAATCTTGTCCTCTTTCACCATTTTTTCCACCATTCTCTCAGCAAGTGGCAAAAACATTGTCTTGGAGAGGTTTTCATCCTGTGCTGAGATAGACTGAGGAAGAGAGGGATTATTGTAACAGCTCAGCAACTTTCTGTGATGTCCCACCCACTGCCCTTTTCAGTTTGGAAGAGGAAAAAAAACCAACCCAGGTGTTCCAATCCCCGCCAGCCACCTGTTTGGAGCTGCCATCTGTGACCTGAGAGTGCAACTGCTCTGGAAAAAGGCAGCAATAAAATTGGTGTTACACAGAAAAGCTCATTTTTGATCAGATCAACCAGAGCCCTGCACCTCTGAGCACACAAACCTCGTGGTAAAAACATGGAGCCAGAACACTTCTGTGTTTTACACAGCACAGGATTTTAGGCGATGTGATTAAAAACCTCCAAGCTTATTTTTGTTTTGAATTTCTGTCTGATTTTTAGTGCCCAAATGCGCTGCCTCAACCAGCAGCAGCACAGCTCATCTGTGTCTATTCCTGCAGACTTGCTGCTAATTCCAGAGCTCTCATTTATTCCCTCCAAGAGCTTTTATAACCTCATTAGAGAGGAAAAATTCTGACTGAGAAACTGCAGATAGCTGAGGATTTATTCATTATCTCTGCCAAAATGACAGGTGGATATTAGTGCAGATGAGAGAATAATTCAAGTTGTATAAAGGTGGTAAGGCAACAGTTAAATTGGATTATAAAAAAACCTCAGCATTTATTTTGGACCACAACAATAATGCTACTTAAGGAGGGCTCAGTCTTTCTCCCAGCATCACACAGAAACAGCTGAAACACACATTTTACCCAAAATCATCATGTTTTCCCTCAGAACATTTCTGCACCAGCATTGGCACTGCAGTCAAAAAAAAAAAAAACCAATCAGACCCAACACTGCACACACCTGCATGATCAGGCTCATCACAGACCAAAAATAATACGGATTTTTGGGAACAATCTTATAAAGTGCCATTCCAGCCTGAAAAACAGAAGACACAAGTTTCATCATTCCTGAAATAGATTTATTTCTGAGATCTCGTGATGGGCAGCAATGATGGGAGGGGATTTGAACATGGGAGGACTTTTCCCCACTGGTGAGCTCTTCCCTCCTAACACACATCCCTGAGGAAAACAGAGGTGGAAATGTTTCCAAGGACTTTGTGTAGGTCTGACACTTTAAACCAGCCAGAACACAAACTGTTGGTCTTACCTGCTGCATTTTCTTGTATTCTCCAACCCTGGCATAGGCCATGAAGAGGTGGGAGTGATACTCTTCACTGTTGGGGACCTTCTTCACAGCTGCCTCATAAAGTTTAGTCACCAGCTCAGCTAAACCAAAACCACATGCTAGAGTTAAGACCAACTTGGGAATATTTTAAAGCACAGCTCCCTAAAGAGCATCAGGGATGCTCTGGACAGCAATTAATTGCACTCATCAGTCCCAAAAATGTTGCTCTGTCCCCGAGGCACAGCTAACACCAGGCAAAGGAGGAAAGTGCTTTAAAAAACTCCAAACAAACTTCAAAATAGACTTAAATCAAAATAGAATTCAACAGCAGCAACTGAACTGTTCAGGAGAATTTTAGGTCTATTTTTAAAGTAAGTTTGTCTATTTTTGAGCATTAAACTGAATGAAGGTTTCTCATGTTGGCAGAATGACGGCTCCATGTGAATCATGTATCAAAACAAACACTTTCAGAGCCTAATAGCAAATTAATTTTTCTTTTTACTCATATTAATCACATCCTGCTATTTCCAAATTGCCTGTATCAGAACCCTAAACAATTATTTCACACTATACTTTTTAATAACAAGTCTATCACGACAAAATACTTCTGATAGTGCAACATGCAAAACTTTCTTACATTTTCACCCTTCCATATTTTTTTTCTTACACAAACAATTGTAGCTCAGAGTAGAAATAGAAAAGCAAATGTAATTTGTCTTTCACACAGTTTAGACATCCCTGACACAGATACAGAAAACATCTAATTACAATTTTCTTGCAGGACCGAAAGTGGAAGTGCCTCACACCCACCAGTTCCTGAGTTACAAACCTAAAAGTTACAAGCTCAGGTTAATGGAAATTGTTAACAATCACAGAGAGGCTCTTATCATTCACAGGGGTTTATGCTGAAGTCAAAAATACACAAAAAATGTTGGTATTACTCAACAAATGATGCTTTAACTCCACAAACACACAAAGAAATCAGCTGGGAGAACACAAGCAATTCTCTTTTGCAGACTGATGCAAACACCCTTTTCTGAAGCAGTTTCACCCCTTGATTGTTTCTTCAGCAGTTCAACAATAAATTTTGGTGGTACTACCCAGCAAACTCCACAATAAACATTGGTACCACCACACCACACTCCCTAAGAAGCTGCCAGAAACAACAACTGTTCAAGCTGCAGAAAAGCAGGACAGAAGGTCTGGCATTTTTCAGAAAAGCACAGGAAACTTTCCTCCATCACTCCAATGCTGATGATTCAGTATTTTGAAAACACAAATCACTACAAGGAACCTGACAAAGCTGATGTGGCCAAACTGTGAGGTCAGGAATTCCCTCCTGTTTTTACCTCACCTGAGGCCTGAACCCCTCGAGTACATCACACCCTGTGGGATTTGTCATCTCTGTCACTCTACTGACAACAAATTCCAGTAGCTTCACTAACAAAAGTGAGCTCCCAGGCTGCTGGATCATTATCAACATGCTTCATTTAGGACCTGCTACACAATTGTGTTCATAAGAAACCCAAATGAGGATTTTTTTGTTTTGTGAAGATCACTACAGCCTTACAGGCATGACAACAGGCATCACTTCAATCCACAAATCCTGGATTTTACACGTTTCTCACCAAACTGTGGGGCACAAACCTTCTGGAAGAACACAAATAGAGATTTCTGGGAGAGGAACAAACTCACGTCTGTGCATTTCCCGGTAGAGAATGGTCAGTGCTTGCAAGGAATTATCATCTGTGGGTTCAAGTGCTGCTACTTCTTGTGCCAGGGCATAGGCTTCATCCTGCTTGCCAGTCCTCTGCAAGCCAATGGCCTTCAGCACCTGTGGACACAACACAGGCAGCTCTCAGAGACACAGTCTGCATTTGGAAACCCTCTCACTCCTGCTGGGAACAGCCCAACCACCTCATTCCCTCTGCAGAACTCCAGGTTTTATTAAGCTTTTAATCCATATGGCTGGAGAGGAAAACTCCCAAATGCAAAAGCATCAAAGAGGGGATTTGACTTCTTAATAAATGTTGAGGTTGCCCAGAGGCATCACCACATGGTGTTCTCTACCTGGAGGCTGCAAACTAACCTGTCCTGCCAATTTTCCTTGGTTTTCTTTCACTAACTGGCCAAAGAGAAGTGACAGAAATGAGATTCAGGTCAATGACACTCACTGCAGCCTGGGAAGCTTTCAGAATGTAGAAGTGGAGTGAACTGCAGAGGGAAACCCCCAGGGAAATGAGAAAAGCAGAAGGAGAGTCACACATTCAGGAAAGGGAGGAACAGAACCCCTTTCCCTCAACAGGGCCACAGCAAGGAAGGTGGTGAACAAACAAAAGAGCAAACACCTCCAAAATCATGGAATCCTGGAATGCTCTGGCTTGGAAGGGACCTTAAAATCATCCAGCTGCACACAGGCAGGGACATCTTCCATAGACCAAGCTGCTCCAAAGTGGCCTTGAACAATTCCAGGGATGGGGCATCCACAGCTTCTGTGGGACACCTGTTCACCTTGTAATGGTTTCCTCAGACATTTCTTCCCAAGGTGATGTTCTGATCCAAACTCCTGCAGATGGGTATCCCAACCCCAGGGCTCCAAGAGGCATTTTTAAAGCCCAGCCCATGTGCCAAGGTCACCTGGAGCGGTGCTGCCAATCAGCCCAGGTGGAACCAACACTCCAGTCCCTACCAGGGCGTCTGTACAAGTTTTCAGGCAAACAGGATACAGGTGAGCTGGAACAGAGACATTCCAGAGGGCTCAGAAATCACTGTGGAGCTCCCAGAGAAAGGGACAGTGGAACACCCTGAGACTCAGGCAGAACGAGCTCAGTGCCCCCCAGTCCCACTCACCTTGGCACAGTGAAGGTCCTTGTGCTTTTTGAGCAGTTTATCTGCTTGCTGGATTGCCATTTTATTATTGCCATTATCGAGATAATCTGCAGAGGAAGAGCACACACAAAATCACACCAGAACACCAAGGCCATTCTGGAAAGCCACCTCCAATTTTACCACAGAACATCTGCTGTCACACCAGCAGCACAAACCACATTTTCCCTGTGCAGCTCCTCCTAAGCCAAACATTCAGGAAACTGTCATTTCAGGGATGAAGGATTTATCTCGTTGTACTGGTTTTAGTCATTCAAACAAACAAGCTTTTGTAATTACTCCACACAGATCATTACAGCAACAAAAGAGACCCATAATAGAGAGGATTCTGCAGCAACAGCTCTTTGCTGGCAGTGCAGCTCCAGTGCTTTAGCAGGAAAAGTAGAAATTAATTAGGTGTGTCTTTGGGAGACTTTCAATGACTTTTAACAGGCAGGAGGTTAGAAACCAAACACACACACCCAGCAAAGTGGGAAACACTTGTCCACAGCATCCATACCTCAGGCAGAGCAAACCTGTCCCCCTGGAGTACCACTACCTTTCCACCAGACTGGTTTTGAAGACACAGCTGTGAAGCATCAATATTTCCTAGGGGGATATTCAGTGAAACTTCAGCTGCAGAAAACCCATCTCCAGACCATTTTCTCCTTTTTTAGCTCAGAATTACGATTTTCAGATTGATCTTCATGTTATCACACAATTACAAACAAGCAGTTTCAGACCAGAGTATGACACTTACATGCTCCCCTTCCCTCAAAAATTCCTCCTTCCTCAGCAAACCCAGCTTTGCTGCCAAGGGAAGGAAGGGGCTGCTCACACTGCTCTGGCCTCTCTCCTGCCAGCCAACTGAAATTAAATCACACACCTTTTCCTCATCAAACCTGTCGCTCCCATTATGAGCCAGAAATCTTTTACTGAGAGATGACCCTGGGCAATCCTCAGCACAAACTGTGCATCTATTCTGATTTACAGATTTCTATCCAACAGCTTCCACATTTGCTCCCGTGGCCAGGTGGATGCTGAACATTCAAAGTAGAGTTAATTGGGCTCCTGAGCCCATCCAAAGCCAAGCCTTTCCACACTCACCAAAATAAACACTGTTGCATGAAATCCAGTTTCTTCACTGGGTATTTCAACTTAGGAAAACCTCTGTGTCACCTCTAACATGAAAACTCTGGGGATTTCTCAGTGAAGAGGTTTCAAAGGCGTGGAACAGCACACCAGAGGCTTCTTGCTTTAAGGCTCTGTCACCCAGTTTAGTGACACACAAATTATCCCCCACGCTGAGCTGCCTGACTGGGATTAACAGCTGTGCCAAGAAGATCTCAGCTTTGGGTGCTCCAAAGTACACCAAATAACCCTCAAACCTCCCTAAAACACAGCAGAATGAAGAGACTGTATTTTCCTAACGAGTCAGGTTGTTGGAAGTCAAAGCAGCTTCCAAAGGAAATGAAGCTAAATGAAAATAAACTTCAGCCTATGTTAGTTCATAGGTGGGGATGTTCAAAGGCTGGAAATGCAACACTTGAACCTTCAGGTGAAGGGAGAACAAGTCAAGATCAAAGATAACCAGAGCTGTCGAGGAATCCTGGGGAACCACCACACAAACCCAGGCACACCCTGAAATCCAGAGGCAGACCTTGGACCTCACACTGCACCTCCCCAGCTGCTGATGTGGGGAAGCTGTGTGTTCATCACAGGCTTTATTTCGGGTTCTGCAGCACCACAGCCTGAGATCAAACCTTGCACTGCAGAGAATCCTTTCCAGAACGAGCAGAAAGGAATTCTAAAGCTCTCTCCAAAATGAACACGGCGAGACGCTCAACATCATCTGCTTCGGTATCAGCTGGATTTACCCAGATTTTTCTATTAATACCGTTTCTTACACAGGTCATGGCAAAAATAACTGCACATCAATGAAACTGCCAATCACAGCACGGATGGAAAACTGAAGAAAGAAACCTTAAAATCGTTACATAAAGACGAACTGCAACGAACTTGAACACTTCTAATAGAACAAAACCACCTTCCTTTTCCTGGAACCCATCACGGACTCAGCCTGTACTGCACCATCCCTCTGCCCCAGCAAAGGACATCCCAAAGCACGTCCAGCCCCAAAGCAGGGCAGCTCCCCGCGTTTCTAGGGAGAGGTTTTTATCCCTGCTCAAAAAGTTAAGAACGTTTTCCTCAATCTCTATCAAACCTCCCTTAGGGACGAAACGACACCGTAGCCCAGGGAAGCGTTTTCCTTTTCTTTCTTTATATTTGCATAGAGCCAAGCTTTGCCTACAACCTCTGAAGCGACCCCAACAGCACAGAATACCCTCGGAAATATTCAGGGACACGACACCGCCAGACAATTCCCAACGACACCGTCCCCTTCTACTTCTCTCCTGCCTCCCAATTAATTCCCCCAACAGCGTCACCGCTCCGTGCCACAACATCCAACACAACTCCGGGGCATCCGCGGCTGCTCCTTCAGGGATTAATCCATGCCCGGCTCCTCGGCAGCAGCGCAAAAAGCGCCGGCCGGGCTCACCTCGGCTGCGAGCGGCGCCGGCCGCGATCCCCCCCAGGCCGNGGGGGAGCCGGGACCGGCACCCCCGACCGATCCCCGCAGGGCCGCGCTTTCGTTTTCGCCGGTCCCTCCCCCGGTCCCTCCCAGCGCTCTCCCCGCCGGGCGAAGGCGGCGGCGGCCGGGCCCGGTGCCCGGGGCTGTGAGGGGAGCGGGTCCGGCACCGCACGGAGCCATGGCCATCGCCGCCGTGCCCGCGGCCGAGTCCCAGCTCTGCGGCAACTGGTGAGGCCGGGCCGGGGTCGGTGAGGGCCGGGGTCGGTGAGGGCCGGGTCCATGAGGGCCGGGGGCGGGGAGGGCCGGGGTCGGTGAGGGCCGGGTCCATGAGGGCCAGCCCGGGGCCGGGGGTCGGTGAAGGTCGGACTCGGTTACGGACCCCGCCGTTCCATCGGGGTACGGCCCCTCGGAACGCTGTGGGATGCCGGAGACGGCCGTACGGCCTTCCCGTAACTGGGCGTCGGATTTCCTGTCTGACTTAGTAGGGAACTAAATAGAAACCGAAACGTTCGGATGGAAATCCAGGCTCGGTTTTCAGTGAGATCCGCACAAAGTAAACGATTCCAAGTTTTTCTTCAGCAGTTCCGTGGCTCAGGAGCAGAAATACGGAAATAGGATCAGTAGGCAGTGTTGTTGTGGAAGTTTTTCTCTCTGATTACGCTTATCTGCAGAGCCCCAGCGTTTGTAATCCAGTGGCTGATAAGGAGTCACCTCACAAGTTGTGTCTCGAATACAGGCAGCTAAAGAAATTAACTTTTTCTGTAGTTGTTTTTCCCCAAGAGACGCCAGAATCCAGACGGTTTCTTGCACCATCAGCCTGGTTTGTTTGGTCTGCGCAGTTCAGTCGCTGCTGCCGGACTTGGTTGCTTTGCCAGGCTTTTGGCTGTCTGGGATCTGGCAGGGCAGGGAACAGCTGTGGTTTTAGCAAACAAAAGGTTATAAAGTTAATTTAGGTGTCTTCAAGGTGGATTTCTTGGAAAGGGGATGATCCATGTAGAACTGTTTCAGGCAGGAGTAAGGACTGAGCTCCAGGTGCCTCAGCTCCTTTCGGTCCTTTTGTGTTTGGTTTCAAGACAGAAAATGAGCATTGTAGAAATGAGGTGAAGTGGGAATTTTGGGGTAAAATGAGGTGAAGTGGGGAATTTTGGGGTAAAATGAGGTGAACTGGGGAATTTTGGGGTGCAGAGCAGTGTTGTTACTGCTGGGGCTCTGAGCAGCCTGGCCTGTGGAAGGTGTCCCTGTGAGCTTTAAGGTCCCTTCCAACCCAAACCATTCCATGGTTCCATTATCCTGGAACAGGATCTGTCAGGTATAAAAAAACCAGTTTGATTGCTTTCAAAACCACTGTTTGATTTCTCAGAGCCAAGTTATTTTATATTCAGGAAGAAACTTTTATCTTCTCAGACTAATTTATTAACTTGAACCCTGCCGATAGCTTGTTTTTGCTGCAAGCTTTGTCTTTCACATAAGGAAATAAATCCACCTGGATTTTGTCTTAATGCAATGTGACTTTTGCATGTTTAATACATCAATATCCACCTGTGCTGGAACCTTGAGGCCTGGCTGGACCTTCCTCTACTCACTTTAAACCATGAATTCATTGAAATGTTTCTTAGCATTATCTTTTTGCTGTGAACAACTGCTTGGATTTGTTGTCAGTGTGTTCCTGCTCAGTAACCTCAGCGACTTTCTCACAGCAAAAAGGATATTCCTGCAGTCAATTTCGTCATCCATGAAATCCACTGCAGAAGAAATATTGAAATATGCCCCTTCTGCAGCGACTCCATCCCAAAGTCTGAGATGAAGAACCACGTTGAGTCTGAACATGTGCAGGTGAGAGACATCTCTGCTCTGAAGCTGCTCATTTCTGGGGAAATTCATCTAATGAGATCTCTTTGCTGTAGGTCACCTGCAAGTGTAGGATGAAGATGGAAAGCAGCCTCCTGAAGGATCACGAGGTTGGTGGATTTTATGTTGTTGAGCCCTTGGGGATGCTCTGGTGTTTCACTGATTCCAGAGCCTTCCTGTCAGCCAGCGCCTGGATTCCAGCCTGGGGCTTGTGCATCCATTTATTGAGTGATGTTTCCTAAACTCACACCTCTGGGAGAAGGGATTGGAAACTGCCTTAAGGTCCCAGAGCCACTCAGGGTTTCATATCAAAGGAGTATCTGTGATAATTGGTGATTTTTTTTGTCCTTGTCAGTTGAAAAATAGCTATTTAAATAATGATTGACTTGACTTTTTTTCATTCCTTTACTGTTTCATGTTTCTGCTGGAGCCATTATGTGACTTTTAATAACTCAGTCTGTCCAAACAGACTTTAAAAATAGCCTGTAAAATAAACTAAAATAGGCCAGAGTGGGATTTTCTGAGTTCTGAATCCAGTTGGCTGCTGTCACAGACAATCTTGTTATAAATGTCATCCCTTCCCTTCCTGTGGGCTCCTTTAGAGACAGCTCTGGAACTGCCACCTCAGCCTGCTGATTGCTGAGGGAAAAAGGATTTTCTTTGGAAATCTGTCCAGTTCTAAATCCTGGGAGTAGCTAATCCTGCCTGTGGTGCTTTTGGATTATAAAGCAAATGATGGTGTTTTATTAGTGCAGGTTGTTTATTAGTGCAGCATCTGCAAATACCATGTATTTTATCTGTTTTGAACCCCTTTTGAAGGGCACCTCACCTGTCGTTCAGTGTGGGGTAAAGAATGTGTCCAAGCAGTTCTTGTTGGGCAGTAAATGAGGTGTAAAAAAACCAGTGTGGATTTTAGCTGTGCTCATGGAATGCAGCTGGATTTTGGGTGGAGAGAGCCTGGACAATCTGCCCATCTTGCTCCTGTGACTCTCCAGGGTCCTTTAGCACATCAAACCACAGCAAAATAGGTATAAACACTGTTGTGGTGGCATTTATCCTTAAATTTGAGGGGAGGGGAAAAGGAAAATCCAGAAAGCTCCAGGTGACCCTGGCAGATTTAAAATCACATCCTGAGTGTCTGAAGAGCTTCAGCTGCCGAGTTTGTGCCTCCAGCACGTCGTCGTTGCAGCTTATCCCAGCTTATTCCTTTGGATGTGGCTGAGGACACAACAGAGAGCTCCAAAGCTGAGCAAACTCCGTGTCCCCCACGGGAAGAGTGACCCTGTGTGTTTTCCCAGGCATCCTCGTGCCCCCTGCGCCCCGTGCTGTGCCAGTTCTGTGACATCCAGCTGGCCTTCA
This sequence comes from Leptocoma aspasia, assembly GCA_013399835.1. Taxonomy (NCBI): domain Eukaryota; kingdom Metazoa; phylum Chordata; class Aves; order Passeriformes; family Nectariniidae; genus Leptocoma; species Leptocoma aspasia. Next base: position 408,467 of record VXAX01007279.1, read on the forward strand.
ACAAGCTCCAGGAGCACGAGCTGTACTGCGGGGCCAGGACCGAGCCCTGCGGGCGCTGCGGCCGCAACGTCCTGCTCAGGGAGCTGCAGGAGCACCCCCGGGTCTGTGGCACAGAGGAGAGGGCAGCCAAGGGGAGCAGGACAGCGCCAGCATTCGGGAATGGGGACGGAGCCACGAGGAGCCAGCAGGGAGCAGGTACTGGGGATGGGCTTGGGAAGAGCCAGAGCGGGGGAAGGGAGATTCAGGGCAGCTGTGGGACACAACTCCAGGGACAGAACCCTTAAGGGACACAGCTCTCGGGACAGAACCCCTAAAGACAGAATCCTAAGGGACAGAACTTAGGGACAGAACCCCTAAGTTCAGAATCTTAACGGACAGAACCCCTGAAGACAGGATCTTAAGGGGCAGAACCTTAGGGACAGAACCCCTAAAGACAGAACCTTAGGGACAGAACTCCTAAGGACAAGAACCTTAAGGGCTTTCGCAGGAACAGCATGAAGAAATCAAAAGTGAGAAAAAGTGGACAAAGGAAGAAGAACTGGCTGCTCATTTGGTAGCTGGTCCAGGTGTGAGGTTTTGTGATTCTGTTCTGTGAAAATACAGGATAGTGAACGCTCCAGAGGCCCCAAGTGGGAATGTTTACCCATGGAATGAGGTGTAAGCCAGGAGTGCTGAGGTGCCTGGGATAAAAGCCCAGTTGCTTCTTTTTTTTTTTTTTTTGGTCTCAAAGTACCTGGCTTAAAAATGAAACTGGAGTTGTTTGCTCCCTGTAATTTGGGCTATGATTTTTCTCCATCCTTCTGGATTTGTTAGCAGTGCCCTTGGCTTTGAGATGCTGAACTCCAGGAGAGCCCACATGGGAAACCCTGGGGCTGAGTCTGATGTCCAGAGGGAGCTGCTGGTGACAGGTTTGATGTTCTCCCAAATTTACAATATTTGTCTTTTGAAGGGGATGAGCTAGAGAGACCTGAAATCCTTAATTCCCAACTTCCTGAAGACTGGAATGCTGACCTGGACTATGTGTTGGCTCTCAGCCTGCAAAGTGAAAATAATCCTCACCATGATACTGCAGCTGACATTCCCAGGGATTTCTGGGAATACGACTACACCAAAGAGCCTGGACAATCTGCCCATCTTGGTGGAACAGACCTGTCCAACATCTTGTCCTGTGACACTCCAGAGTCTTTTAGCACATCAAACCACAGCAAAATAGGTATAAACACTGTTGTGGTGGCATTTATCCTTAAATTTGAGGGGAGGGGAAAAGGAAAATTTGGACTGGGAATGTTAAAGATTACTTAGGTATTTTAAAAGGTCAAAATCAGTAATTGTGAGACTCCTAAAGCAAAGCACCAAGTGAAAAAATAAAAGCTTATTAAGAGTAGTGGGTCTTTCGGTGTGTGGTGGGAGCCCAGGTGGGGAACAAGGTTCTTGTGGAAGTAAAAATGGTGGGAAGGAGGATCTGGGGGAAGCCTGGAGTGCAGCTTGTTCTGAGAGGAGAAATGGCACCAAAGGGTTTAAGGATGCAGCAGGAGGTGTTTGTACCAGGCTCCATAGAGGATTTAATCCTTCCTTCTCTTGCAGACCAGGAGATGATCATGTTGCCCTGCGAGTTCTGTGAGGAGCTGTGTCCTGCTGAAGATCTGATCCTTCACCAGGTTTGAGACTTCCTTGTGTCTGGGGTTTTGTAGTGAAGACTTTTTCTGTGGCTGTCACTGAAAAGGGTGTGGGTGACATTGGGAGAACTCTGGCATTTGGGTCTTTGCCAAGGAAAGTGGTTTTCTATGCCCACCTGGCTCATCAGGAAAGGTGATTTTTTCCTGTTGTTTGTGTAACAGACAGGGTGTAACCCAGCAAGTGCCTTTGCCTCGTTCAGTAAGAGAAGTTCTTCTCCAAATCCATGGGAACATGGTGGTCTGCAAGCTGAGGGGTCCAACAGGCAGAGGACTGTCCCTTCATCCCAGCCCCAAGCTGTCCAGGCAGAAGGAGACATCATGATTCCATGTGAATTCTGTGGCATCCAGCTGGAAGAGGAGGTTCTCTTTCATCACCAGGTACTGAACAGGACAGGATCTGTTGGGTCACATGCCGTTGTTGCAGGATGGGCCCAGTCCCAGGGGCTCTTGTGGCACATTTCAGGAATTCAGGGAGCTGTCCCTGGCTCAGGTCTTCCCACACAAAGCTCTGGGGTCCATATGAAGGGCTGTGCTACCCTGAGGCTTCTCCTGAAAAGTACTGGATTAATCTGAAAGCTGTTCCAGTGAAACTAAACAAAAGGGCCTGAAGTTGCACAATCAGAACGTTTGAATCACACAGAAAATGAAGTTGAACCCTGGATGAGTCAGCTGAGGGGAGAGAGGAGCACGAGGGTAAAACTGGGTGGGAGGGGAAGCAGAGAACAGACTCCAGCCCTGGGAGTGGCTGCCCAGGGAAGAGTTCTCTGAAACCTGCTGCTGGTACAGACAAGATGGGAGAATGCTGAGCTCACCCATTCTCTTTGTCATGGTTCATTCACATTCTGAGTCCCAGCAAACTGCTGGAGTTGGGTTGGTTGTTCTGGGCCTCTCCTGTCCTGGGGGACAGCAAAATCAGTGATCTGGGAATGAGATCTGATAAAACCTCAGAGCTTATCACAGAATCCCAGAATGGGATGTTGAAGCCCATCCCATCCCACTCCCTGCTGTGGGCAGGGGCACCTTCCAGTAGCCCAGCTTGCTCCAAGCCCAGTCCAGCCTGACAGGGGGATGGAGCTGGATGAGCTTTAAGATCTCTAAACCATTCTGGGATTCCACAATAACAATTCCCTACTCACCTTAACGTCCCCGAGTGCTGCTGCTCTGCAGTGTTTTCCCAGGAATTTTCACCTGAGTGAGCTTCACTGTGTGTTCTGCTGCAGCACCACTGTGACCTGCGCCCTGCCAGCCCCACAGGTGACATTCCAGCTCAGGAGCTGCTGGCTCCTCAGCCCCACGGGGACAGACAGGAATCGCCAGAGCCGGCTCGGCGACGGATCCGGCACCAAGGTGTGGGCAGAGCACAGCCTGAGCTCCCCTGTGCTTGCACTGAGGGGATGCTCTTACCCTGTTCTGTCTCAAAAATCTTCCACCCTGTGCTCTTGGTCTGGGTTTAGGGAGGGAGGATTAAATCACTGGAACTGTGTCCTTGGGGATCCTGGGATGGACACTGGGGCTGTTCCTGATGCTGAAGTTACTGTTCTGTTCAGCTCCATGTCCTGTCCCTGCAGGAGATGTTTCTCCTTGGCACACAGAAGGCTCTGGGAAGCTGAGGCTGTGCCCTGCTGCAGGGACCAGGCTGAGGACGGGGGTGGCCAAGGCCCGGGATGCAGCGTTGTCCCCCCCAGGGAGAGCCGGTGACGCTCCAGCGGCGCAGGGCAAGCCCGGGAAGGGCAGTGGCAGCCAGGGGACACCGAAGGACAGAGGTGACTCTGCAGCTGGGACAGCACCCCGGGCAAGACCTGCTCAGCACTTCCAGGCAGAAACCTTTGCTTCCAACTCCTCCAGAGCTCCAGCCCAGCCAAGGTAATGCCTTTGCCTTTTGCTCCATTCTGCTTCTTGTGGTGCAGATCTGGATCCCCTTGGCTTTGCCTGTGGCTGAAAGGGTTTTCAGAGGCTTTCAGATTCACCCAGTTGAATTTGGCTGGTGCTTTTCTGAGTTTCAAACAACAAATTTAGGTTTTTACCTCAAAATAGAACAGAACCCACTGGTCACTGGGATAAAATGTAGGTTAAAGCCTCATTACCTGTCCATGGGAGTGCTCTGCTCTCACCAGGGCTCTGAACAGGAGCTGCTGGTTCTGCTGCTGAAACATCTGGGCCAGGGTCAGAGGAGGCTCAAGGGCCTCTCCCTCGACCTTCCCTGTCTCCCTGCTCTGTTGTCCTGTGTTTATCCAGCACGGGTGGCTTTGCCTCCTCTGAAGGTGTCCCTGTCCTTGTCCTGCAGCTCCAGCGCCGCCGGAGGAAGGAGCCTGGGGCTGTCGGACGGGCGCAGCGGCGTCCGGCGCCGGAGCTCCAAGGTGAGGCTGCAGGGGCAGCTCCTGATGCTTTTGCCAGGACAAGGAGCTGCTTTTTACAGCCCTCCCTTATTAAGTCACATTCAAAACCAGCATTTTCTTTTCCCCCTCCCATAAGGCAAAAGTCCAGAGCACAGCAGCCGGGCACCCGGAGGAGTGAGCCAGTGCCTGTGGAAACCATGGAGCACCCGCCCTGCCGGACTCGTTGGTCCAAGCGCAAGCAAATTCTGACACTGAGCTTCGATTTTTAGGCAGTGACCATTTTCTAAAACTTCAGGTTTTTATGTCTCTGATCTCCTCAAGCACCACCCCCAAGGCATCAAATTGAGTCTCACCTTGGGCCTCACCTGAGTTCTGTGTCTGTGTGGGCTCCTTGTGCCACCCTGGAACGGGATTTGTGCCACCCCGCGCTCTGGGTGTGTCCTGTCCCACACAGAGCAGGGTTGAAGGTTGGGCTCCAAGGCTTCTCAGTGCTGCATTTTCAAGTTAAAAGCTTTTTAAGTTCCTTGGAATAAAATTTCTCTGATGCTGTCCCAAACCGTTGTGCAGTGCCATCTGTCCCCTGGGGTGACACGGGACCACAGCCCCTGGCTGAGGGCGTGCCCCAGCCCCACCATGTGAGGATCCATTCCCACCGTTATTCCCTGCCCTGGCTTCTGTTACTGGTGGAATCCCTGGGCCTTTGGGAAGTGGAGCAGATCCTGGATCACAGCTGTGAGCATCAGCCTCATTAGGGAGGTGCAGCAGATGGCACTGGCAGGGCTAATTAGCCACCCCTGGGGCAGGGTCCTTACCGAGGCCTTGTCTCAGGTGCCAGCTCCATCCCACTGGATCAGCCAGAGCCCAGCCATGGCAGGAGGGAACTTCCTCCTAAAATAAAGACATTTTACAGATGCTCCCACCACATGTGTGTGTTTAGACAAGAACAATAGAAGTATTTAAAAACAGGGACACCAAACCTCTGTTCTTCCCATTCTTGGGGAGACTGGCTGTGGAAAGATGAGGGAATGGGAGCTGGTCCCTGAGGTTTGGGATGGATAACAGGGTGCTGTGGGTCAGCAATCATTAAGTGTGACAAATAATTATTGACTGAGGTGGCAGAGTCTGTGCTGTGCCTTGGGAACAAGGAATATCCCAGAGGAACAACCTCAGCAGGGGCCGTGCTGCCCTTTGGTACAAAATCCTTATGTTTTGTTCCAAGTAGACAAAGAACCCAGAAAAGTGGGATTCCTACAGAGAAGCTGCAGCTCCCTTTCTCCCCCTTCTCCTCCTCTGCCTCAGGCAGCTCCAGCAGCAGATCCCATTCCCTGCAGCCCCAAAGAAGGACACGAACACCTCCAGGGATGTTAAGAATCTCCTTTATGCAGGTGTACACTCGATGGCCAAGAGCACTTACAGGTTAATGCCGTGTATGGAACCGAGATGGACACACACCAAGCTAGAACTAATACCCAGCTCCAGAGTTTTTCCATTGTTTAGTATAATTTTACATTCTGAATGAATATATATTAAAAAAAATAATAATAATCATCACAAACCAATCTTTGCTTCGACAAACAAGCCTAGTACAGACAATGTCAAGTTCATTTAAAGCACGAGGAATTAAGGATGATTAGAAAAGCTTTAATTAAAAGGCCATTTGAGCCACAGCTGAGGTGCTGCAGCACTTCCTTCCCAGGAGCATGGAATTAAAAAAAAAAAAAAGCCAAAAAACTCCCACAATTCCTCTTGTGGGGCTGATCCTGTTCTCCAGAACAAACCCAAGTTGATGGAAGTTGGTTATTGGTGCGACATTTGTCCTGTAGAAGAAGCTTCATTTACACCCCCAGGTGCAAACGGCAGCGACGAGAAGTTCGTTATTTGTAATCATAAATAATTAACTGTAATAAATACGGATCAAGTAACGTTCCAGCACACGCCCGGGGCCGGGTGCAGGTGTGCTCCACTCGGATGTGCTTCCCAAAGGAGCACACACACAGCAGCAGCAGTTTCTTACTCACAGCTGGAACTGGAGCCTTGGGAACCGCTGGCACACGGAGCCCTCTGGGATGGCCCCTCGGCATCTCGGGATCGGACCCTGGGACAGGCCCAGAGAGAGCCCAGCCCGGGGCCACAGCTCTGCCACGGAATGCAGCCGGCGTTCCCCACCTTTCCTGGCTGGGAATGGTGTCCCCACGGGGACAAACCGGCTCCAAGCCGCTCCTCGGGCTTCCTTTTCCTTTGGTCTTTGTAAACTCCAGGTGTTCCCGCTTGCTCCGAGTGGTTTCTGAGCTACATAAACGCTTCGACCAGGAAATAGACGAGATTCAAGAGTAAATATTCTTCCTACATAGATCTGTTCCCTGGACAGGGCAATATGCATTGGGAGGGTAACAGCTTCCTAACCACGGGGTTGGGAGACTCCGGATGCCGACGACTACCTACGACTGCTGCACACACATTCCCATTCCCACTCGCTCACGGAAGAACAAGGACACCCATCCCGAACTCACACCGCCTCTCCCGCATCCCACGCACTCAGCGTTCCCACTATTCACAATAATGTACAATAAATACATTTGGGATCCCCGGGAGCTGTTCTGGAGCCACGGGACACCGAGCTGAAGGTTCAGTCACCTCAGCCAGAGCTCACGGGCAGCACCGACGGATTCCAGGATGGTCTCTTCCTCAGGACTCAGGATCCGAGGGATCAGCAAAGCTGCAGTGTCCCAAAAATCCTGGTGAGGGATGAGACACCTGTGGAGGGGCCGCTCTGAACCACCCAGAACATTCCACAGAACACCAGTGAAACGTGGAGCTGTTCCTGCTGCGCGGTCGGCTCCCAGCTTTCCACACAGAACAGGAGCTTTATCTTCCAACGGGTGACTTCGTCCTCCTGCCGGGTGTCAGAGGTTTTTAGGATAATTTGCTCTTGGATCAAAGATTTTTGAGTACAAAAACGAGTTGCAGGTGTTTGAGCACCCCCTGGTTGTTCTGAGAGCTCGTTGGGAAATGGGATAAAGTCCCGGATTTTTGGGATGGACTGTGGTATCTTACACCCTTTGGAAAGAAGCTGTTTTGTTCTGCTCATATTTTAATTACAATAAATTATTTTGTTGCTAAGCAAAGCAGACATTCAAGAACATCTAGGGCAGGAACCCAATGGAATCACGGCCCTTTCACTGTTCTATTGGAAATTTTCCCAAAAGTGTTGAGCTGAAACCCCCGGTTCCCTGTGGCAGCCCCCATGTGCTTGGTCAGAGTTTTAAAAAATTTCAAGGAAAGTGGTGGAAAGATGGAAAAGCAGTTTGGCAGCAAAGTTCCTGCTTCAAACCTCAAGCAAGTGCCACAAATCCTGCCTGTGCTCTGCTCCTGCCCACGCAGTGATTCCCTCCCCACACCCAAACTTGGCATTTTTGTACTCAAAAACCTCTTGGGGGAGAGTGATCCATGAGCCTTCCCCTCCGAGGGCTCCCAGCTTTGGAATGCCCTCCCTGCCAGTGGTGTTTGCACGGGGCAGACCATTGTGGATTACAAAATTAGAAATGTACAGGTGGAAAGGTTTTTCCCCAAATTAAATTATACACAAACCGGTCTTTACTAAACTATCCTACAAATATTCCACAAACAAGGCAGCAAAAGAACCAGTCCACCACAAAGTCTACGAATACAAAATGGAAGTCTTCCGGGAATTACTGTAACGGGAACGAAGGTTCAGGAAATAAATTAACCCCCAGCTCATCCCACGGGAGGTGCTGGATGGGAACTGAAGGGGTTCCACTGGGCAGAGTCACGGAGTCACCTCCAGGCGTTCCCTGCTCCTGCTCAGCCGCTGAGCGGATCCTCCCGGTAGTGGATGGCGTAACGGAGCTTTTCCAGCATGATGTCCAGCGAGGAATACTGCGGGAGCTTGATCATGAACATGCACGTCTCCACTCGGATGTACCGGGAATCCGGGGAACCTGCACGAGAGCCACCACGAGGGGTTAAAACCCAACCCAACACTGCCCTTCCTGAGGGCATCCAAAATCCAATCCCTGCCTCTTGTGGGTCTTTTGAATTGTAAATGTTTCTGTGCTTCTCCATCAGGTCTCATGCCAGTATTTTTCCAATAGTTTAATAATTTTAAAAGTATCTCAGACAAATAGCGAAGTCTCTCTGCATCTCTACAGCGCAAAATTTTAATGGTGGAATCCCAGAACAGTTTGGGTTGGAAGGGATCTTAAAACTCATCCAGTTCCTCTCTCCCACCATGGGCAGGGAACCTTCCACCAGATGCGGTTCAAGTTTTATGTGAAATTTTAGCTTTACATCATTTAAACCCCAATTCTCTCCTTATTTATGCTTATAACCACCTGCCCTTCTTTGTCATTGTTCATTAAATACCAGTTAAAGGGGGGCTGAAGGCTGGGAAAGAGCTGGGAGCAGAAGCAGCTCCTTTCCCTCGGGAAGCGGCCGTTCCGTACCTGCGGCGCCGTCGGGGGGGGCGATTTTCATCGGATAGGGGGGGGCGA